>JAFVLL020009949.1:0-10957 GCA_021397915.2 Tor tambroides | reverse complement strand
ATTCTATAAAGTAATGACTCATTCAGTTTTAGATAGTATGTTGCCAAGAATGAACACATTCAACACTTAAAAATGTAAAATGGGTTTCGGTTGAAGGTAAACAGAAGGCTAAATTACAAAAAAACTATGGATTTTTATATTGTCTATTATATGCAGGTAGAACTGAAATATGACAAGTAATGCAGTTTTTGTAAAGCCATTAACTGTTAGTATTTTGACAGTCACTGTGCTATGATTGACTATATGTTCCTGTTGGATAGAAATAGTGCTAATGTTTTGACCGAATGACTCAATTTTGCATCAGGTTTACTGTGTTTTGATAGAGTTAGTATATGTAGAAAAAGGTATTCAGCATTTTGAAATGTAGAGTTTGTATTTATTTAACAAAATGTGGCTTTGGCCAGAAAGTGAACTATCTGGCTAATTGTGTGATGTAGGTGTCTTGCTGTGTTAAGAGTTTAGAAAAAGTACTTTAAGCATTGGTAAATGCTTGTTAGAAATTGAAAAAAACTGTAATTGTTAGAATTTTGGCAGTCTATGTGCTTTGATTGACTATATGTTCCTGTTGGATAGAAAACTAGTGCAAATGTTTTGACCGAATGACTCGATTTTGAATCAGGTTTGCTGTGTTTTGAGTTAGTATATGTAGAAAAAGGTATTCAGCGTTTTGAAATGTAGAGTTTGTATTTATTTAACAAAATGTGGTTTTGGACAGAAAATTAACTGTTTAGCTAATTGTGTGATATTGGTGTGTTGCTGTGTTAAGAGTTTAGAAAAAAGTACTTTAAGTATTGGTAAACGCTTGTTAGCAATTGAAAAAAAATTGTAATATATGACTAAAACTAAATGGAATTTTAGTCAAAAGATTATGACTAAGACTAAATCAAATTTTGCTTTCAAAATTAGAGCTCACTTTGACATCACTGTACACAGTTGAAGGACATGACAAAACATAACTATATTATGAGGTGGCATTTTCTTATGAATTCAAGCAATATGATTTGTACAGAAGCATATGATTAAAAATAAGTAAATAAATAAGAATGAAGTTCCATCCCTAAACCTAACCTTCAGTCGAGCTTAAGCTCACGTACAAGCATGTACAAATGAGACTGCATGAGTTAGCCACCAATTCAACAAAATGTAAAATAGTTATAAATTGCCATGAGAGTGTTAACAATATCTGCTACAAGATTAAACTGTTGTGTATAAATGTAAAATTATCCAAAATTTTCCACTCTAACCACTGAATTTCAAACATTAAAGCACAAAGTGTTATAACCATTCCATGGTTTCCCTTACTCTTACTGAATGCCGACAATTGTATAATATAGAAACTCACAAATGCTTGCCAAAATCATAAGCTTCAATAATAATACCCAACTGCTGTGCAACATCTGGAAGTCAGGCTTCTCAGGTTTTTACCAGTCCACCAAGAAACAAAGTTGTGTTTACGAGATACTAGACTGCTACAATGAGCTCTTCTGAGCTGAAATCACTGGATCACAAGTTTTTTACTTCTGGGTAATAAAATTTTCCTTGGGGCTTTTACTTTGAAAGCCATCTCATTTCTTCCTCCAATCTTAAAAGTTTGTTGAGCTGAGTTTGGAGGAAGATTTTGCTGGTACTATAGGGAGGTTAGCCAAGCAGTCAAATCCCACCAACAACACCAGTGCCACTAGGAGCTGAACCCTTCACTGCTGACACAGTACATTACCTCCCAAGTCACTTCTCATTACTTGAGTAGCAGTCATTGCAAAGGAGGCCGAAGACCCTAATGGTGACTCATTCCTCTATTGTGTTTCTACACACCACAGCCAATAGCCTCCACCTTTTCTACAACCTCCACACAGAGGGGGTCAAAATCTCCAAGGCTTGTAGACCCCCTCCGGACCCTTCGCTGTCACCCCCTCCTCTCTCTGCAGTCGTCTCCAAGGACTAGAGGCGTCAGGCGGTTTCCATTAACTGGAGAGTACAAGAGGCATAAATACTTTAGTGGCAAACATGAAAATCGATAAATGCTTGTCATCCACTAAGGAACTGCTGTCATTGCAATGAAACATTTACAGTTGCTCCGCTTCGTTTCATAGACATAAATCATGTATTTATTCAATTACTTTTTTGTTTGTTAGCCTGTTTGTTTATGTTCATCTGCGCCGGCGTACGGGACAGAGCTGCAGTGCAAGGGCCTTATGCATAGTCCCCATTGCAGCTTTATAAAACAAATAATATTTTCAAGTTCATTTTGATTTAGACACAGTTTAGTGAGCTGTTTGCCTTGCTATTATTTTGTCTAATTTTACCTGTTTGACCCATTTAAGGACAATTTGTGGACCATTTACAGAAATGATAGATGGACACCACTGACAAGGTAATGAGGCAGTTGAATAGCAGTAAATAAATAAATAAAGTAACTTCTATGTGATTGAAATAATAGGTGATACAACCAGTGGACACAATCCTGAAAACCACCTCAAAACTAACTTTTGGAAGATAAAAAATAAAAAAGTTTTAGTGAGTAAAAATCTGAAAATTTTCAGTTATATACATAATAATAACACTTTTCCAGCATATTTCTAGAAATATTTTAGTGTTACATGTCATAATAACATAATGGTGTTTTGTGTTTGTAAGGCAAATAATATGCAATGTCTATGAAATGACTGGGGGCAGTCGTGGCCTAATGGATAGAGACTCGGACTTGTAACCCGAAGGTTGCGGGTTTGAGTCTCAGGTCCAGCAGGGATTGTATGTGGGTTGAGTGAATGTCCAGCACTCTCTCCACCCTCAATACCACGACTGAGGTGAGACCCTTGAGCAAGGCACTGAACCCCCAACTGCTCCCCGGGCGCTGCAGCATTGGCTGCCCACTGCGCTGTGTGTGTGCGTGCGTGCACACACTTGGATGGGTTAAATGCGGAGCACAAATTCCGAGTATGGGTCGCCTCACGTCCTTCCTTTCCTTAATATCTTTTTAGCCATTTTTTTCATGGAAAGTCCAGTTTTGACAATCTTCATTTCATCATATGGTTGTATTATCACGCTCAAGAGAGAAAAAAAAGGTACAAAAGATGTCACTGGGATGTAGTGATGGGAAATTTGATTCATTTTGGTAACCTGATTCTGTCGTACGGTTTGTTTCAATGAACTTCTTCAAATAACCAATGAGTTGGCAAAAACCAAAATCATACGATCATATACTACTGTATATTGGCTCATTTTGAGTTGGAGTGACTGTTAGGCACATACGGAAGTGAGTTTTGACTGAGTAACTTGTAGATCTGATCAGGCTCAAGCTGTGAACTGTTTGAGAATCAGACATCACTACTGGGGTGGTACCCTTTCAAAAATTACACCTTTGTACCTTATTTAAACTTAGTAGCATAAAGGTACATATTAGTATTCCCCAAGCCTGATAAACACAATGGCTATGTCTGAAATCACATACTCTCTGAGTAGGTACATCTTTTGATTAAATATTTACTTTATGACGGTTAAAAAAATACTACATTTATTATGTTGCCATTGTCATGTGACCTACCAGCGTCAGTTGTGTGGCATCACTGCAATTCACAACTATTTTCCCATGGCCTCAGGTGATCTCAACAAAAGTAGTAGTTTATCTGGATACATGTTTTATGAATGCTGTGAATTCAGATGTACTACTCTTGCCACGTACTGTTTTTGCCTGCTGCTGAATAGCAGGGAAGTATACTTAATTGGGTGCAGCCAATATCTGAAGCTACACAATCAAGGACACATGCAGATTAATTACATATTTGGTAAAGAGCTAACAGCTTTGCCTGGCTCTGGTGTATTTCATGGGATTTTGTTTGTTCCTGGCCTTGTGACTCTGTTCCTCAGCTCTCCATTTAGCATCTGTCGGAGCTGACCCCTCACTGCTGATGCAGAGCCGCCCATGTGTAGCGCCGATGGGCTGGAAATGACCCTGACTTGCACAGTCTGGGAAGAAAGCCAGGAACTTCACATTGATCAGCACAGCTTAGGAACTAAACAGAAGGCAAATACTACCTAAGAGAGGTCTGCCAATTCCATGCACAGCAAAATCCATTCATGCGTAGAACTGGACGTGCGGCTTTGGCCAGCATGGCTAGTGTTTGTAGTAGGGTTTATTTTGTAACGATTATACGGGACAAAGGTCTCCAATCAATATTGATTCTAGAAGATCTTCATCCGTTATGCAAGCACAGCCGTCAAAGACAGTGTTAAGATGTGATGCGCCACTGCTACATATCTCCCCCACCTTTCAAAGAGCTCCACTGACAACCGTAATGGAGGTATTTAGTCTAACAAGTGGTGACAAACTCCTGCAAGCTCTGAGACAGCAGACGGGAGGAAAATAGAGTCATTGTCACTGCCAAGTAAAACACAGGGAAAATTTTGCACATAGTGGGTGTTTTGTTAGGACCAACTGCCTGAATACGATCCAAAAGAAAGGCTTTCCCCTAACTCTCTTTCAACCCATGGCTCTCCCTATTTTTCTTCCTCGCACTCTCTCCTCTTTGAGACGATGGTGTTTGAAGTGTAAATACCCAACTCGCCTGGCGTTCAGCTCAGCAGCCCTCCCCCCAACAACCCTTCTTTTGCTCCCCTTTGGCAGCGCGGTCTGGACTCCCAGAAGCGATCATCTGCATCCTGCCGTTTCATATGCAAATCCGCCTCCCGTCAGCATCCTCGCTGCCACAGCTATCGCGCCACCTTTGCTGATGTATAGCGGCCGCTAAAAGGTGCATCAACAGAGGGACGTGCAAGATGTTGGATTTGGAGAACGGGCACTTCACAGAAGCGTGTGCCGTCAGGTGCATGTCGAAACATTTCAGGCGCTCGGGAGAGAGAGAGGCGCATTGTGCCAGTGCAGGTGTTTGTAGTTTATTTGCTGCTCTTGTCCCAATTCTGTCCTTGCTGCACGGTCCCTGAGTCACTTGGCAGCCACTGCTTTCTCTGAGACTGAAAGAAATGTAAAAAGGTGAAAAAATACAGTAAAAAAAAAAAAAACCCTGAGTTTATTTCAAATGTTGTTTACTTATTTACAATAGCCAATCAGTGACAAAAAGGTGTGATTTTGTATACAGGTTGAATGGAGATTTGGAACAAAACTTAGATGGAGAGTTGCTTATGGGAATTGCTTTGAATGCTGTTAGGCCTCACGGCTATTCAGAGCTATTTGATTGTAGCAAGTACAGCAGGCAATGTGAGGATAGGGCAATAAAAACTTGAAACATGCCATAATTATGTTCCTTTCTTCTCATATAGTTCTCATTTTTCTTCTCAGGCAGAATTATATTCATGCAATATTACTGCCTCATGTCTCTTTAAACTGCCAGAAGCTTAAGATTGAAGTTAAGTTTTATGCATTAAAGCACACAGAGATGATATCTTGTTTTTATAATCACTCAGTGCTTGTTTGGAATTTTTCATGCAAGACTGATATACAGTGCAACATATGAAAACTCTAGTAAAAAATCCTTTAATTTATGTGTTATATTTTCTCACTATATGAATTTTTTATACATGTATATTAAAATGATTTCGGAAGGATCATGTGACACTAAAGACTGGAATAATGACTGCTGAAAATTCAGCTTTGCGATCCCAGGAACAAATTACAGTTTAAAATATAAAATATAAAAGTTTTAAATTCTAAAAATGTTGTATATTTGACTGTATATTCAATCAAATAAATACAGCATTTTATATATTAATATATACAATTTTAATGATTTTGAAAATGAGTCAAGCAAGATACCAATTACACATTTTTATTTATTTATTTACTGTTCAGGAGTCTAATTTAATAACATATATTATATTGTTTTCTGCCTAAATGATTGTGTCAACGTTTCTCATTCTGTGCTTATATAAGGGAAGACAAACTGTCAAATTGTACTATGCAAGTTAACCATGTAACATGGACCAATTATCTGTGTCCCGCTGTAGAGCACTGTTTGAGCTACTGGATAGCACACTGAGTTTGACTCTCGCAGCCATTTTGATAGCACACTGCAGACCAGTTTCAACAGTATGCAGACCAATTTGGACACACTACTGTAAGCACCACAAAACCTTTGTTCATCGCAGAAGTCTCCATTGTGAAGTGCAATGGGATGTGAATTAATCTTAAATGGCTGGGCATAAGTTGATAATTAAATTATTGAAATCTAAAGTTGCTTCAGTAAAATGAAACAAAGTGGTAGTTGCTAAAGAACACCTCAGTATAGATATGAATATACTTGTGATGTTGTTCATTGCAGTTCCTACCCTATTTTTCATAACACAGCATCTAATTTATACAGTGAATTAAGTTCAAATTAAAATATTCCGACTGTCCCCACACATAGACGTCTCTACTAGCTGTTTCATACCCCAGAATAATATTTCCTTTCTTTTCATAGTTCCCTTTTTTTCTCAGCTGTTTTTATTTTAAATAGTAGTCCCTCACTATATGTCCTTTTAAACTGTAACAAGCTTGAGATTTTTGATGCACTAAACAGTATCCCGATGTCCTGTTTTTATAGCTGCTCAGTGAATATAGCATAAGAAAATACATTTATGACAATGAGCACACAAGATACATGAACAACACACAAAAATGCTGATATTGGATGGTCAAAAACAAGTAGTGCATAAGTGGTGCAATTGCAGGGGCAAACAGGACTTGGTTAAAAGCAAGACTTGTAGGCATTCTCTGAAATTGTCTGGCAAAATGAATCTAAGTAATAATTCTCTGTGTATTTTCAATGCAATTATTATTATATTCTCATAGTGACTCGTTTATTCTGGGGTCCACAATTATGACAAAAATTGTAATTGTTGTTTATGACCCTGGATATTATAAACACAGTTTTTAATGCCAATTAATAAGAACTAGGCTATACATCCAACACAAGGTGAGGTATTTGTTTTCGTTTTTCAGATTTTTTTACAAATTGCACACAGAAAACAAGTCTAAATTTCAATGATTTGTAAAAACTCTGTTAGCAATTGTATTATTACCGATTAAGAATTTGAAAATATTGTTTTAAAGACATCGTAAGAGCAGACTTCCGTTTTTAATTACTGGTACCATTTGTATATAATATAGATAGTAGATTGTAGTGTATTATGTTAGTATAACATATATTAATAGTCAGTGATTTTCATAGTGTACAGTTATACTGTGTTGTAAGAAGTAGGGCTGGCAATTAAACACATTCATTTTGTGCAGTGAATTACGCAAAAGTAACATGATAAAAATGTGTGCCTAGTTTGACCTGCATATAAATTCTGTAATAAATTTTCCTACCATAATTGATGAACTTCACACAGTTATTAACTGTTTACTGTTTCAATATATACTGTTTACTATTGTCCTCTTTTAAGAGCTGCTTTACAGCAGAATTGAATTTTGTCTGCATCTTTGAAACTTTATTTTCCTGTTTATGACTGTAAAGCTGTTTTCAATCTGTATTGTATAAAGTGCAATGTAAATAAAAGTGACTAGACTTGACTACAATACTAATTTATTCAGTATCACCCCATATACTACAGTCAATGTACCTTGTCAAACCATATTTTTATCAAGAACGGGCAGCACCCAGTGAGTGAGGAGCCAATGACAAACATCTTGCATCCAAAAACAGCTAGTTGGCCTCAGAATGGAACAGTTCATGGCCTGTTTTAAAGCAGTTTTTATCTTGACACAATGGGGAAACACAACAACAAGAACAATGCAGGGGAATGGCCCATAAATATACTAAAAAGTACACTTACTAGTGCATAATGACCTGAGACTTGAATGTGGCCCTAACTAACTAACTGACTAACTAACAACTAACAAGTAAGTAAACAAATAAATAAATACATAAATAAAGTTTTAATAAATATTTGTTTAATTTAATTAATAATTTTTAGTTTAAGTTGAAATACTAAAAAAAAAAAAAATCAATTTTTTTTTTTTTTTTTTTTTAATTCTACAGTAGCATAACTGTCATTAAAATAGCTCTGGGCCAAATGAAAGTCAGTGCTCATTTGAGAAAGACCCCTTTGTGTCTCATAAGAAATAATTTTAGCCAACAGATTTTGCCTCTCGATGTCAAAAACGTGAACAAAGTCCAACAAGTCGCTTTCCCAAGAGTTTAACCTGTGATGAGTGATTTATTTATTTATTTTTTTTAGATTAAGTTCTCAATTAAACCTCAAAGAAACTAATCTCCACAAAGCCTTGAACTTTTGTATTACATTGAAACGTATCCTTAATATTTCCCAAACACAGACTTTAGAAGCTTTTAGAGGGAGGCGGGATTGGAGAATGCATGAAAAGATTTAAAGCTGCTTTTTCAATTCCAGCAGGAAATTGATGCATTTCATCTTAGCAATTAGATCAACCAGTGAGAGAGGAGTTAGACCAAACACCAGAGAGAAAACAGTGATTGGTTTGTGGCGTGTGTGTTTTGCTAAACACTGTGGCACATGTTGATTCTTTTAGGGTGCTGACACACCTTTTGAAGCACCATGACAATTTCATTTAAAAAATGTGTCGCAATGCAATACCCAACCACATCCACATCACCTCACACACAAACAAATGCTTGTTTTATGCATGTTGAGCATTTAAACAGGTGTTAATAACAGTTAATGGAGCAGAAACATCTGCTGTGTTATTGTGCATTACTGTGTTACAGGTTAGACTGTGGATGCAGAGACAAAAGCAGCACACAGACAAATGGGGTGGTGAAACAATGCATCATATAACACAATACAAAATCCATGCAAATTATGTGGCAGCCCATTACAACACAAAACTCTGTGCCGCATGATATATGATACATAACAAAAAGCAGCATGTATTTGGATTAAAGGGTAGCAAAAGAAACCACACAACTGCAGTAATGGCAAGAACACTGTGTAGGCAATATTAAAACACCTTCTATAATAGTTTAATGTCCAGAAAGACATTCATAACTTGACTTCCCAGAAAAGAGGGACAGTGTACGCTGTTTTGAAACCATTATTGATAGTGGTAATTGAAACGAGTGCTGTTCTGAAAGCTAAAAGCAACAAATAAAATAAAACGAACTGTGAGCTATCAACCGTTCAACCCCACTGGAATTGTCACAAAGTGGACCCACTGAAAGTACAGAGCTGGCCAAATTGATTTGTGCCGCACAGTGGGTCATGCCAATGTTTTGTCCATGGTTCCTTAAAAAAAATATACAGTGTTTGGCTTCCTGTTCAGCTCACAACTAAATAAAACAAGCTGCTTGACTATGTAGAAGGATTACTGGAATGGGCAGACAGGTGTGAGGTACTTCAGTTCTGAAATAAACAGCTAAATAAAATATACAGTTATTCTTCCCTCTCGCTATTACTTGCTGTGCATGCCAATGGTGGGTTCCTAACCCCTGGTAGATGGTTTATCAGTACCTGACCATATTTTGGAGAGCTCCTGTGCATGAATAGATTTTATATTTTCCTTGTCTGCTGCAACTATTGTTGAGATGCATGAGAATGCTAATGGATATCTTTCTCGAGGTATGATAGACTTCCTTGTAGAAACATATTTGAAATACACTACCGTTCAAAAGTTTGGTGTTTGGTAATATATTTGTGATTGGTGAGCCTCAGTGAGCACTCCTTAGAGAAAAAAAAAAAAAAAAATCTGGAGGTTCACTTGTATCTTGTTATTGTGATAAACACTATACAAATAAATTTGACTGAAATTTGATACCGAAGACTGAAGTAATAGCTGCTAAACATTCAGCTTTGCCACCACATGAATACATTGCAAATTAAAATATAAAATAATTATTTTAAATCGTGATCATGTTTCACAACATAGATTACTACTTTATTGTATTTATATCAAATAAATACAGTCTCGGTGAGCCTCAGTGAGCAATTCTTAGATATATATATATATATATATATATATATAAATTACTAAAGTAGTCAAACCTGTTCATTAGAAGGGGGCGACTCAATACTTTTGGCAATATAGTGTAATCTGAGCGTTCAAAGGCAATTAAAAGATTCAAATTTGATTCTCAAGAAACATGTCTTATTATTAATGTTGAAAACAGTTAATAAGTGCTGCTTATTATTGTATGTTTCATGGATTTTGTCATGGATATGTTTCAGGGATTAATTTGATTAATAGAATGTTCAGGGACAGCATTACAATAAGATAGATAGATTTTTATTTTTTTTTACTTTTAATCAATTGAATACATCCTTGCTGAATAAAAAATATTAATTTCTTACAATAAAAGAAAAAAAAATACTGCTACTGAACTTTTGAACAGTATTATAAATCTTAGCAAGTAAATCTTAACATGCAGGAATTAATGTATGCTGTAATTTCACGGTGACTATCGTATAAATTAGCATTTTGTTAATGCTGAAAGTAGATACAGTTATTACACAGACAGACCCTGCTGAGGAGTCTGGGGTTAAAGGAATGTTTTATGGTCAATAGAGGCTAAGCTGTATTGGCAGGTTCTGTAACAATGTTGATTACTAGTAAGGCACTTAAAGGGTGTTACAGAAGCAGGACTGAGACAGAGAGATGGTATATGGTTAGTTTATTGATTAACAGAGTGAAGGTGAAGACAGGTGAGTGAAGATCTTGGAATTCCTGAATGGAGGCGACAGAGAGTGAACTTGAATTTGCCTTTGCAGGAGGAGCGGTGAACACGGGGATCCGGAGGAGACACACACCGCAAACAAGGAGCAGACACACGTGGGTAGCTGGAGCTGACTGACCGGAGATCCTAGGAGCAGGGGATACAGGTAAGTACGTTAACAGGTAAGTACACGGAAAGATTTAGAAACTAAGGCTGTGGTCGCTTTAGCAGTCCTCTTCATAATGAACGAGACCGGACATTGAGTGTTTGGCGGTGTGTGTCTTTATAGAGCGCAGTAATGAGGGACGTGATGAGGAGCAGGTGTTCGTGATCAG
>JAFVLL020009948.1:0-10012 GCA_021397915.2 Tor tambroides | reverse complement strand
ATCAGCTGAATGGATTCAAAAACGGTAAAACTCAACTGTTTAACTCTAGGGGAGTTGTAAAATGAGCCTATTTTCAAAAAAAGTGGAGTGTTCCTATAATGAATAAAAATTTTGAGAGAAAGATCACTTGTAACACAAAATACATCTTCCAAAAAGGCTACAGCCTTTTGTGTAAAAGGTGAGACACATTTAGACATAAACACGCATCATGAAAACCTCAACAATGTTGACAATCAAAAATTCTTCAAATATAAATAGTAAAAGAATCCAGCTGCATAGAGCCTGTGGTTAGGTTGATGATTGTCTGAACACCAATAATAATATATATTGCTTTATTTAAAAAGTAATGCTTGTGTACACTTTAGCACAATGATAGTTTCTTTAGGAGGGTGAGTGTGAGCTCTTACTAGCTGGTCTCCATTAAACTCATGCTCCTAAAGTTCACTCCCATCTGGGTCACGGCACCATTTTTAATTCTAACCCCAGTTCTAGTTGCAGGGATCCCACTATGATTCCTGGGCCCCTCTAATCAGGGCCCTGGGAATCGTCCTAACATTCCCCCTGTTACCGCACCCCTGTCTATATGCCCTCCTCTGAGCAGCATTCAAATGGGCATTTCTGGCATGAGAGGCAGGTGCGCTAACAAGGATGCTAAAGAACGTAGCCCCTAGTGTCAGTTCTTAGTGCCCCTCTTGAGTGAGGTTAACTTGCACAGCTTTTACTAGCTGGCCTCCATTACAGAGGTATGTCGTTTACACATTGTGTGAAGTTTCCCTTGTTAAAAAGTCATTTGAGTATGTTTTGCATTAACAAACTGAGTAGATTTCTGCTGGCCGCAGAAAGCATCGTCCTGGCCTTTTAAAGATTGTTTGTTTTTATTATGGGAAAATAGCATCTAAAATATAAAAACAGTCAGAAAACAATTTCAACAGAAAACAACATTTAAAAATACAACATTTACTTTGAATTAAAGATTTGCAGTAAATAACACATGAAATGAAGTGTCCCAGCAGACTTTATTCCTCACTGTAGATCCTGTGTGCATCCACATCAACAACATCTTCCTCATCTTACATTGAGCTCCACCATTTCTGTCCTCCACTATGCTCTTTCGGTTTGTCTATGTTGACCAGCAAGTGCAAAACAACAGTAATGTTGAAAATAATCACTACAGGCTAATTGCCTATTTAAGAAGTTACATTATGTCAATTTCTAAACTTACTGTTATCTCTCTTTGGCTTTTTTATATTATATTATAATATATTTATTTATATTATATTTTATATTAGTTTTACACAATATAAATAATCAGTCTTTCCTGGTTTGTGTATATGATGTTGAAGTGTATTCTTCCCAGAACTGTGCAAGCTTACAAATGTTTCAAAGTGACGACTTTTTGTATTTAGGACTTTTTTTGGAGATACTGCTAGAGAAACCACTTCTCCTGATACGCCAGTAAAAGACAAGGTCTTAAATTCTGTGAAATAATATGGAAAGAAGAAAGAAACTGGAGAGAGAGAATACCTTTAAATTATAAAACATACATAGATATGTTCTCTAATGGCTCTGTCAAAAATAATAAGGTTAGCTATATTTGAGCTCAGTAATATTCAGACTATTTTAAGGCTGTTTTGTGAAACTTCCCTGGCTCACCCCCTCCCATGGACATATATTTCTGGAAATTTTCTGTTCTGTTTAACTTGGCTTAGGTAATTTCCACATACATCTGGCAAACCTGAAATTACACAGCATTTTACCATGGCCAGATATTAACAGATTTGACCCTTTTCATGCAGTGAAGTTAGCTGTGTATTCTGACAAAATAGTTGAATAAATAATTGGAAACAACATATAATCAAATTCTTCCCGGGGCTACATAAGACCATAATCCATTGTTGGAGGGAGAAGGTGGAAAAGGAGAGATAAACAGTTGTAACTAATAAAGAGGATGGAAGAATGAGAATTAATGAAAGTAAGGATGAAGGTTTACACTGTTTTTGATAAGAGAGATATATCAAAGATTTGATGTGTGGAGCTTTTAGTGGAGTCATGAAGGATTTAGAGATCAATGATTTTCTTCTCTCTTACTCATTACATCTATTAATTCAAATTCTACATGCTCATCCAAGGAAATGTCTGTTTTTGCAGCATTAAGCAAAAGTATCTGACCTAATAAGGGAGTGAAAAAATGTTTCGATTCAAGTGTGCACTTTTGTGCAGCAGTCCAAGTCATTAGCATGTTTTTTTTTTTTTTTTAATGCCAGCAGTGATCTAAAGGTTGGGAGACACTTGTGTTTTTCTTGGCAATTTGCCAGACAGTCATAGCTGGTAGAGGCAGATAAATAGCACTCTTTTCTACATGGTCCAAATCCTATTTGAAAACAATATGACTACATTGTGGATGGAAGGTCTATTTTTGTGCTGTTCCAGTATGTGCATGTGTTTGAGGGTGGGGGTACAGATAGTGTTGTGACTCTAAGTATGGAAGGGGAAAGAAGGATTTGAAGAGAAAAAGATAAACTTGTGTGATGGTTTTAACCTGCAGTCATTGCTGGAGAATATCTGGGGTCCATCTGCATTGCTGAACAGCTTTTTGCAGTGGGCCCACTAAAGCACCTCAATCGCTTGACTAAATTGTTAGCTAAATTGTTAAAGGAAATAAATTCATTTTCAAGTCGTCTTTCATGTTTTACAGCATGCCCATTCCATACAGTACACTAAACCTTTGCACATGATATCCATGCGAGCATACCAAGTAGGCATGTTATGGAATTATCCGTAAAGCACTTTTTAATGGAGCTCCATCCACTGGAATTGTAATGCGTAACCAGAAGTTCACTAAGAAAAGTTGTCCGACCTCAAAAGGAAAGTTATCCTTTGTAGAGCTCAAATAATACACATTTTTGCTTTTTAAACGCTCTGGAACATTTTCACCATAGGCTCATATTGTAAGCCACTCATGTAAAGTGTTCATATAAGATGAGAGTGATAATGGTGATGGTGAAGGTAGAAAGGACAGTCTACTGAGGAGCTCAGTTTGTTCATTGATTCTCAGGTGTACAAAAACAGAACACCTTCACCTTGCCCAGGAATGTAAATATGTAAATATATTACATATCATATTATATATTAAAGGGGTCATGAACTGCCTTTTTTATTATTTTGTACTGTTCTCTGAGGTCCCCTTATAATGTTATCAATATTTTAAAAAAAATCATAATTTAGAAGTAATAAGTTATTCTCCGTCCCGTTTTTTGACCCCCTCATCAGAACATTCTGTTTGAATAGATGTGGCGGATTGTAGACTCAGAAGTAAACACTCACTGCTATGATTGGCTATGTTTCCTATGTTGTGTATGTTTGACAGCCTACATCCTTCACAGATGGATGCTGCAGTGATTTAGGTTAAAAATGCATAAATACTCATATTAAACAATCTGTAATAAAAGACAAAGCAATGGTGATTACGTAATGAAAACATTTACTCACACTTGTATGCTGTGACATTACTGTCGGATCCAGTATATTTGGTACATCATCGTCTTTTAGTTTCAATCTTTCATAAAATCCAGTGTCGAATTGTGACTTGTTTGTAAACAAATCTGCAGTAAAATGAAGTGAACAAAGGAGCAAGTTCTTACTGACGTGGTTGCTTCATTAAAAAAAGGTTCATCCACTCTTTCCTAATGTCAAGATCAGAAGGAAGGCAATGCAAAGCACTTGGCACTAATACAGTGTCTTGTCTTCAGAGCATCTTTATTGTTTGGTTTCTGTGTAGACGTGCGATTTCTCCTCTCTTGTAAACACTACATTCACGAATCGGTGGGTGGGGCTAAACAAGCAGTGATGTAGAATTGGTGGGCGGGGCTAAACAAGCAGTGATGTAGAATCGGTGGGCGGGGCTAAACAAGCAGTGATGTAGAAGCAGGTGTTGATCTTCTTCTGTGGAGACGGTGCTTATCCACACTATTACATCATAGAGTAGAACACTCCACAAGCTGTCGTTTTGGCAGACTGGCTTCAATATAAACTGTTTTCAGACTAATGAGAAAGTTTTGAGTTCTGAAACTTACAGGATGTATTTATATTACAATGACCTCTTACATGTCAAAAGATCAAGGGAATTTTGATTTCTCAGTTCATGACCCCTTTAATATTATTCATCTGTAAAGTGGACAGTTTGAATTTGGTCTTATAGCTTTTAAAGCTAAAGACTAAGCATTCAAACCTCATACTGCTGCACCTTTTCGTGAACAAGCCCATTGGTGAAGCACTATGGGTGGGGGAGGGGGAGACCCATAATCCTTTGCACCTTATTAATTGTTTGTGTTTGTGGTCAAACCATGGGGAATTATGAGGGTGTGTACATTTAATTTCCTTTAGAATTTAAGGATAAAACATCTGTTTAGTGTATTTATTTATTAATGTATGTATTTGTTTGTTTGTTTGAAGTCACAGTAAATGTGATTAGTGTTCCTTTTTGTCAGGTTTGTTCTGTTATCTGAAAGTTGTCAACTACTAATTGAAAGTGTTCAGCAATTATCAATCAATTTTGCATATGGTGGATTTCAAAGTTAATAGTTGTGGAAACTTTATTTTAAAGTTATGTTTAGGAAGTATCTTGTATTTAGGATTTGTTCATTCATAAAAACTGGAATTCTTGAGAAAGCAGAGGAAAAACATCTCTGTTTACGTATGTAACCATGGTTCCCCGAAGGGGAGACACTTTGAGAACAAGGTGCCCACACCGCCAGACTTTCAAAATCCCTGCCTAGTGTGGATGGAGCACAGTTAGGGCGAGAGAAAAAAGGGCCAAGAGTGGCTAAAGTGGGCGGGGCCTGCATCCCGAAGGCCAACTTCTGAGAAGTGAGTCTTGACCCCCAGAAGAGGGGAGATCAGAGGACTCGAGGCTATGGAATAGCATCATGATCCACCACATAGCATAAGCTCTCTGGCCGGAGGCCTCAGCCTCTAGAGGAAATATGTAACAAGGGGGTGTCTGCCCACTGACTGGCCACCAAGAGGGGCGGTAGGCCAATACGCCACCATGTAGACCTTCAGGGTAGAGTGAGTTAACCCTGCGGAGAAATGGGCCTGCAAGAACTCCAGAACTGTACCAATCGGGCAGTTGACTTGGTCGAGCTGGCGATCTCCGCAACATGAAGTGAAGTTTCCACTTCAGGGCGTACAGTTTCCTCGTGCTCCGGCGAGCAGAGGCCTCAAAGACTCTCTGTAGCGAGAGGAGGCCTGACGACACTCGCCAAAACAGTCAAGCTCTTGGAGCGGAGGCCTCAACATGATGACTCTCTAGATCGAGAGAAGGCCTACTACACTCCACACACTGGACATCTTGTGAGGAGGTTCACCTACAATTTATTGTGGAGCTCTGGCCGGGCCTCTGCAAAACTCTGTGGTAGAGAGGAGGCCTGACGACACTCACCGAAACAGTCGAGCTCTTGGAGTAGAGGCCTCAACATGACAAATTTCTAGATCGAGAGGAAGCCTACTACACTCCACACACTGGGCATCCTGTGAGGAGGTTACCTACCACTCACAAAACTGCCCCAGCGGAGCTCTGGTGAGCGGAGGCCTCTAAAACTCTCTGCAGCGAGAGGAGGCCTGACGACACTCGCCGAACCGGTCGGGCTCTAGGAGCGGAGGCCTCACCATGACATCTCTCTAGATCGAGAGGAGGCTTACCACACTCCACACGCTGGGATCTTGTAAGGAGGCTCACCTAGGGCCTACCACTCACAGACTGTCCCAGCTGTCTGGCAAGCGGAGGCCTCAAACTCTCAGCAGCGAGAGGAGGCCTACAACGCTTGCAGTGATCGTTTCGAAGGGAAGAACCCGATATTGGTACGCTTTGCCCCCAAAGCAAACTTCAGGAATTCCCTGTAATGGGGAACGAACCTCTTGTTCGATTACCAGAGCCTGCTTGGGGCCCACAGTGTGGGAAAGACCCCATTGAGAGTGGCGATGAAGTGCCGAACTGCTTCTACAGTGCTCAGGACCCGTGGAGACACATCTGGCAGTAATTTCCCCGCCGCTAATAGTCTGCTAAGGGAACCAGTCTCCCAAAACTGGCCTCTGGTGTGCTTAGAGCTGCTAGCTCGGTGCCCTGAAGCAGAGGACCGGCAGGAGACGGCCAAACCAGCTGCTCTAGAGACCCCCGAAGGGGTGGCTTTTAGGCCCAGGGCTTCTCGGCGGAGGACCTCTTAGCCTGAAGGACGGTCCATGGATCCAGCTTAGGCTTCGAAGCTCCCAACCTAGAGCGTCACCTAGCACCCCGGTCCCGACGCGGGGGAGCGCGGGTGGCAACGCTCTCTTTTTGAGCCTCCCTGTATGAGGAGCTGGTATGCGGCGAGGGCTGCTCCTGCACAGCAGCCCCCTGATCTAGAGAACGGTGAGGAAGGAACTGCTGGAACGCGACCGCTTGTTTACAGGCCTCCTGGTACCTGTTGACAACGGAGTTGATGACATTGCCGAACAGGCCAGAAGACGCAAGCGGGGCGTCCATGAGGAAGACCCTGTCCTTGTCTCTCATGTCAGACAGGGTCAACCCAAGATGCCTCTCCGCCACCACCACAGACCTGCCGATAGCACGGGCTGTCTCCTTGGTGGCGTGGAGAGACAGATCAGCGGTTCTGCAGAGCTCAGTGATGTTATCAGAACTTAGTTCCTCTCCCTCATCTTGCTCTTTGAGCAGGTCGGCTTGGTACGCCTGTAACACCACTTTTGCCATAAGTCAATGGCAGCCACCAGCCTGACCTTACCAACTGTCTTCTCTCCCACCAGCGTGATGTTATTGTGGCAACAGGAGGACAGGTCAGATACCTTAAGGCATTCCCACAGAGACAGGCTAAGCCGTGGGCGTCTGTTCCACCAGAACATCGCTCTCATCTTGCTGCTCAGCCCTGCATTGCATGTAGTTGTCAGGGCGGGGATATGAAAGGCAAGCGAAAATGGTTTCAGCCCACCCAAGCCACTCAATGCTTGCTTTGGGAAGGTCGGGGAAAAATGGTAAGCTCTGGCGCGGAGGTGGCTTAACACGCAAGCATTCATCATATACTTTGCACAGTTCATCCCGTTCTCGGCGAGATGTCAGTACAAAGCTTGTGCGGCTGGGAACACACCTGCTCAGCTCCTCTCCAGGCGTTGGGGGCGAGATCCCTCTGTGGCTTAACCCGTCAGCCTCCTCCGGGAGGAAGACAGAGGGCGAAGCGTGGGCAGCGTTCCCCAGGGGGAAGAAACACCAGAGTGGGCCTGAGTCTGAAGGGCGGCCCACTGGATCTGCGCGGGTGAGGGAAGGAAGATGAGGACCTTGCGTCTCCTTTCCCTCCGCCAAGGATCCAGCACCATGTTACAGTGGAGAGGCATGAAGGCTCCCTCGGCAAAGAGAGGCTTCCAGGAGTGAAGTGCACGCAGCGGGAGACACTCGCAGTGCGGGCAGTCAGCTCCCTCGAGAGCCAACTCTGCGTGCTTCGCTCCCAGGCAGACCACACACAGACTGTGTGTATCCCCAGAAGTGATGTAATGTTTGCAGGGAGGAACACACAGCCTGTAATGTGATCTGCTCTCACCCAAGTGCTTCATTTTAGAAGTGCTTTTTGACATTGTGGTAGCTTATTTTATGTGGGACAGACAACACTAAATAAGACTCACAACAAATAGCGACAGACAAATACTGAATGACAGAAAGCTGACGCCTGTTCCACCGCACGTGCTTTTAAGATTCCTGGTCGATTACGTCAACTGGCCGTGACGTCTCACCCATCCATTGGACAGATTACACACGTGGTTCAGAGCGCGGTCACGCTGAAGGCGTTCCCAAAGTGTCTCGACGCAGCTCGAGTTCCTGAAGGGGAATCACCTTCATCATCATTAGTCAGTTTTGAATTCTTTATTGGAGTTAATGAAAATGAGGCTTTGGATTCAGACAGTGGCTTTTCACGCATACACACACACTACTATGCAAAGAGGTACATGCTGATGCTTTTGTAAAACTTTCCATAAGGTTTTGTGAAGTTTTTTTGTAAAAATTTGTACCAGGATAAAAATCAACCTCCTACCACACAGACACATCACATTCAGTTCAACATGCTCAAACATCGCCAACTGCACATGAACATGAAATCTTGGCCTTAAATGGTCTGAGCACTGAGGTAGGCCACATTAGATGGATGTAGGATCAAGAACAGTGGGCATAAGTGTCAGAAAAGAGAGATATAGGGAGAGATACCCAGCTAAACAGCAGAGAGAAATGAAGTTAAATTGTGTTTGGCTCGAGTCCATGGCCCAGTATAAAGCACAAGCTCTCTGTATTATATGATTTTACAACTGGAAAAAACAGAACTGACATATCACAGTAACCGTGTTTTACTATTCAGAATTCTGCTGAGACAAAACATCTACACCTACTTTGTAAGTCCAGATATGGGAATTCATTTAATGTTGTATAATCTCCCCAAAGCGATATTACATTGTTATATTTTTTATGCATATAACATAAATATGTATAAATACCGTATACGTGCACTTTCTTGCTCATGGAGAGAGCATTTTGATTATTGTACATGTTTTTAGTAGATACTTGTTTTAAGCAAAACACATCACACTAAATATATTTATTAATATAAATTGTCACATTTAGCACTAAACTCAGTGCTTAATGTCTGTTGCGATGTTTAATATAATTTTAGACACAATTTGGTTATAATATATTAACAGTTGGTGGAGGATGCACTGTGTCAGTATTGTAAATAGAGCACCCACAGAACTTTCCACTCTCATCGGTGCTTTTAGGGGATTGCTTTGTCCTGTTCCATAGATCTCACCCCAAATTGGATTATTTATATCCCACCACTGATCTATCCACATCTAAATAAAGAATAGGGGAATATTACAATTATTGTAATAGTATAATACTTTTCAATAAGCAGACAAAAACAGCAATATCATCAACAAATGCATATAGGCACATTCCATGAGCTTTGTGAATGTGCAAGCATCACATTTTTTAATGCACATTATTAAATAGAAGTGCACAAAACATATTATATGGTTGGGTTTAATCTCACAAAAATGTCACTGATATGACATTGCTACTGGTCGGAAATAACCTGGGGCTTGGGGCAGAAATTCCACTAATTACCCCCGAAATTCAAGGTTTTGAATTGGTGTAAAAATGTAAGTATTTGTTTTTTTTACTATTCATAACATGATATAGTTAAGCAATATCACTCAAGCAAGCGCACTGTTTTTTTCCAAGTGTCAGCACATTTGTAAATGTGATATTGATTTTATACAAGTTCAGTGATCAAGAAGACAATCTTAGTGACATTTTAGCCATAATATTCATAATAGTTTTTGTTTGAAACTCCTTTAGGTCACTGATGATCTTACAACCCCACTGCGTAAATTGACAGTATTGAGGATAAACACGCTAAATAAATTTTTCACAAAACTGTATGTAGATTTACGGTGACCATGAGGGGACATGTTCAGATCACTTAATTTTCTCGTGGCCATGACATATTAGCTCGTGGGAACATGATAATATGTTGTGGCCACAAGATCGTTTTGTCAAGGTAACAACATCCATTTCTCATGGCCATGACTTCTTATGTTAAGGAAACTACATATTTTTCTTGTGGCCACGAGTTTAATGCATAAACAAACCTGCGTGACCATAGCAACCCGGGATTATCAGAAATGTATTTATTTTTTTTAATTAAGAAATTATTGTATTCATCAAACATTTTTATCCATTCCACAAGTCCATTAACTGATCGTTTTTTCCCATAATATTTGTATATTATTATTATTATTATTATTATTATTATTATTATTATTATTATTAGCCTATTATTAGTGGTTATATTTTTATATTCATTTTTTTCCCCTTCATTGCGATGTCTTTACTTAACGTTCTGAATAGTTTTGTAAATAACAGCCTACTGTAAATGCTCGACATGCCAATAAAGCTTTGATTATGCTGACTGGAATTTTT
>JAFVLL020009946.1:0-16487 GCA_021397915.2 Tor tambroides | reverse complement strand
GTGACTAAAACTAATAAAAACTAAAATGACAGCTTCACACAAAGACTAGACTAAAACTAAAATTAAAACAGGCCGCCAAAAACAACACTAGTGTGGAGTACTTTTTATGATGGATGGATGCACTTTTTTGGCCTTCAAAATCTCAACCCTCATTCATTATAAAGCTTGGAAGAGCCAGGGTGTTTTTTAATATAACTCTGATTGTATTAGTCTGAAAGAAGAAAGTCATATACACCTAGGATGGCTTGAGGGTGAGTAAATCACGGTCATTTTCATATTTGGGTGAACTATCCCTTTAAAACTTTTTCATTGCGCATGCAGTCAACTTTTCCCATTCCCCTTGTAGCTCTGCTTAGTGTAGATAGAAGATCCTACAACAGCAGTTACAGGCAGCTTTATTCCCACAGCTGCAATCAGAAGCAGCAGACAGTGGATTGAGAGAGATAATTCCACCAAGAATTGTCTATTACCAGCATTTGTATTTGCCTGTAGGCCTATGCATATACACGCACAAAATGCTTGCGGTCATAGGAAGACTTTGCCGTAGCCTTACACGAATTCCATTTATGAAAATATTTGCTTTTTCTCACACTGCATAATTCAATTCAAGTTTATTTGCATAGTGCTTTTCACAATACATTGTTTCAAAGCTGCTTCACAGAAAATGCATGTATCAGGAAGTATTCTCAGTCAGGGATGAGTGATGTCCATGTGGCAGTAATATACAACTAGTGGTTAGCAAACATCATTCAGTTAAACAGACACATTGAACACTGCTATAACTACCATCCTTCCCAACATGCCAATGCATTGTTATTGTGAATCAATTTAAAAAGAAACACCAACATGTTTTGCTATGATAGCTTGCTATTCCAGCTCACCCTTCTGTGCACGCTCTATATAAGTCTTTTGTATGAGATACATTCTTTTCACATAATATGCAGTATACTATTGCCAGCACCTGCAGAATGAGTTCATGCTCAATAGACTAGCAGCAAACCCGAGGAAAGATATATAACATAACCTCATTTCTGTCCTCCCCCCTTACCAGTTTTCAGCAGGTGCAGATGCCATGGAAACCCATAATGCATTGGCAGTGTAGGTCAGGAGAGCTCTTCATGCAACATTACTCTGTCATTGTCCCTGTCTACACATGAGTTTTAATTGCCTTATTCTGGGTCTTCATTTCTGTTTAGTTGCTTTGGCATAATGGTCAAGTGGTTCTAGTAATGGATTCATAACAAGCAGTCTTCTGGTTTACGAAATAGGCACATATGCAAAGCAAGTGAAAATTTCCCAGTATTAGAAGACTCTTCCTCTTGTCTTTTGCTTCTTGCTTCTGGTATAGTAACTACAACCTTATTCTTACCATTTTTATTATGCTTTATGTAAGAGAGAACTGCACGTTCTTAGTTTTTAGACTGTAGCTTTTAATAAAATGCTACACTGAAAAAAATGTAGTAATTTTTACAGAAAAATACTGTAGACTACTACAGTAAAAACATGTTTACTGTAAAGTTACTTTAACCATGTATGGTGAAAAACTTCCAGTTTTATATATAATTACTTTTGATAAGAAACAAAGTCTCATCTTTCAAATTATGTTCTTTTTTCAGGAAATTCAAACAATAAATGCTGTTTTGATGCTCTTTGATGTGGCATGACAGATCGCTGTATAAACGCTGTATATGTGAGTGAGCGTGATCATGCCTTCCTCTTTACTACTAGCTTTAACGCAAAATAAACACGAATGAACATCTCATGCCTCATGTAATCACTTAGTCAGTGTTTTAACCAAGGGAAAACATCAATGAAACAGCTTCTAAACAAAATGTCACGTAACATTGCACCTCAGGCAAGTCATCAGTGTCCACAGCTTGTTAGTTAGCTAGAGAAATAAAGTATAGAGAAAAAAATTCGCCAAATATTAATTAATTATTAAATGTATGTTTAAATACATCTGTTATGAACCAAGTTATGACATCCACTGTGTAAATGAATTTATTTCAACAACAAATAGAAATTTTATAATTTAGAAGTTAATTTAAAAACTGCATTATGTGCAATTTACATGTTTGTATACATTTTTTTGTGTTGATTATTATATTTAAAAATTAATAGTAATTTAAGTTTGAAACTTTAGAGTAATGTAATAGAGCTTCCTACAGTTTAGAGCATAAGCCGAGGTAGATTTTTATCCCTAAAAATTTTAATTATAATTGAATTTATTAAAAAAGAGCAATTTGTTCAGTAAACCACTGTTTAATTTAAAATGCCAATTTCATGTTTAGTTTTTTCCCCCTGCTGTACCGAAAACATACCGAACCATAACTTCAAAACCTATAGGTACGTACTGATCCATCATTTTTGTATACCGTTACACCCCATCAAGTAGGTGTATTAACATTATATAACCTAATGAAATATATCGTTATAAGTTGTAAAATATACACGCATCCTATAGAACTTGGTATTTTTACGGCGAATTTCTCACAACTGCAGCTGCCAGTTTTTACCGTAAATTTAACAGGATAATTTTCCAATGTATGCAAGTCCAGCTCAATGGGCGGCCATGTTTTTGATGAATGCATTGTGGATTATTGGTAATGCATCATAGTGGTTGTTGTGTTTTCAGCACTAGCTGGAGGAGGGGCTGCAACCGTCACCACATTGTAGCAACTTCATAATTAAACATACATCATGAAGCACCATTCTGTACGTCAGACCATTGGCGGGCGCACAGCCTTCTCCGCATATTGACCTGTGCTTGAACTGTGTGGTATACTGCCCCCTGGTGAAAGACTTTCACACTTTTAGGTGAGGAATCAAAGCTAACATGAGCATAACACCCCCCCGGCTCGGATCAGGATATATGATAATGTAAAATAATGATGTTAAAAAGCTTTATAAATTAGGTTTAAATCACTAAATCTATGAGTATCATTATCAAAAATCCAGCGTTGGTGTAGAGTAGAGTCACACTCTTTCCCGTATGTGGATCACTCGCCTACATCTGCCGGGCCTCTCCATCATCGACCCTCTGCCACGGGGCCTGGCACCATCTACTTCATCCTAATTAGAATTAATAATTGAAAATAGGAAATCGATGGGTGCAAATTAAGTGCAGCACGAGTGGGCTTTATTGGGTTGACATTGTCTCAAGAGCAGCGATTGTTGGTCACTGCTGATCTCACATTTGTCTCGTGCATCTCCATCTCATGCATATCTTTATTTCGAGTCGTTTCTTTCTGGGTGGAGCGCTGTAAAAGAGCCTCTTTTCGTGCTTGTTGGCCTCGTGGCTTAGAGAATAGCTTGTGTTTTTCCCAAGAGAGGAGAGGAAGATAGAATTATTAATTTGGTAAAGCAACGGCCCGTGTAACAATCTGCTGAGGAGGACACTTCTGACTTTTGTTGAATAAGCTACTGGTTTGCTGCACTAGGTCATGGCTTTTCTCGAATTATTCAGGAGCGTGATAATGACCCGACTTGTGCCTGCATGATTCACTTCAAAGATCTCCTCACCTTCCACAAAAGATGCTGCGATTGGATAGTGCCATCCCGCAGGTTCTCTGTGAAAGGTCTCTAGCACTCTATTGAATAGAAGGTGACTTCTCAAGGCTGATATTGATCTGAGTTCACAGCCTAGATATATCTCGAACAAATGACCTAGTTGTATCCACAGGGGAGTGTCTTTTCTAGACAGCAATTAGTCAGTGCTTAATTTGATATAGATGTCTCTAAACAACCTTCTTTGAATACAAGGTGCTCGAGCGGGAGAAAAAGTTTAATGCCCACTAAGTTGTCTTGGGTTTGAAAACATAATCCCAAGTTAACAATGGATTCAGTATCACATCTTTTAAAACCTAAATATGTCTAATTATTACTTAAATCTTCAATCCCAGACCTTTGCTAAAATTCATGTGGCACAGGACAATTTTTTCATAGGTGTTCCACTTGGCAGTGTTATATTGCATGTCATTTAGCATTATCATAAATAATATTAAAGTACACTGCTGTTCAAAGGTTTTGGTTTCAAAAACATTTTTAAATGTGTTTGAAAAAAAAAGTCTCTTATGATGACCAAGCCTGCATTTATTTAATCAAAAATTCAGTAAAACCGTAATATTGTGAAATAGTATTACAATTTAAAATTTAAAAACATTTAAAAAATGGTGGTGTTACTTAATATTTTTTGGAAACCATGATACATTTTATTCCAAGATTTAAAAAATCATTAAAAAAAATTAATAAAAAAAAATCAAAAGAATAGCATTTAATCATAAAAAAGAAATAAATAAAATAAATGTTGTGTAACATTATAAATGTCTTTACTGTCACTTTTTATCAGTTTGATAAATTTTTGATCAAATCAATTCATTCTTGCCAAGTAAAAGCTACATTTTGGAAAAGAAAATCAAAAGAATAGCATTTCTTTTTAAAATAAATAAATAAATAAATGAATAAATCTTGTGAAACATTATATAATTGATCGATTTATTTGAACAAATCAATGCATTCTTGCTAAGAAAAAGTTAATTATAAAAATGTAATCATTATTCATTTTAGATAGATAGACAGATTTACATTTACATTTAGTCATTTAGATATATGCAAATACACACACATATATAGTATAGTGAGAAAAGTAGTTTTGACAATTCTATGGAGCAATCATTCATCTATGGGCAATCTTACTGAGCACTGCTAAACCAGAAATTAAATCTGTTAACATACACAAGTTTGTTGATAAAATGTTAATTTACTGCAGATACTGTAATACATCAAAACAGTACAGTAAAAGTCTTTACATTTGAACCATAACACAGCGAGAGTCATAGCGTGAAAAGATACGACATCAGCACATCCTTATGCTACGTGTCTCCCCTGAGGCTTTGGCTGGCAGATCCCATGCTGTTCCTCTCTACTGGGGAAAAGGAAACATGTAGCAGGGGCTTGTCTGAGATAAATTAGGGTAGGAGGGACGCCCCGGTCCGTCGAGGCTGCCTGGCAGCTGCAGTGCAAGCGCTCCCCCCTCTGTTATTACAACTCAGCACTCTCCACCCCACATGACTATTGGCAGTTCCTTCTGTATATTTAGAATAGCATCCATCAGCTCTCCACCCCACATAATGTATCCCAAATTCTCTAATGTATCCCTAATTCATTCTTTAGCAGTCGACTCTTTCAGCACACAAATAAATAACATAGTGATAAGTGTCAGTGGAGCTCTAGACGGCCCAGTGGGCCATTTCACAGTGAGAGTATTGGCAGCTTTTACAACTATACGTTTAACAGCATGTCCAGGAGACATTTATCATCCTAGTGTACTAAACATTCGGCACTTTTGTCCAAAAAAGAGCTATATTTGTAAATGTATATCAAAGCACTGTAGGTCTGTCCATCTGTTGCAGAACCAAGATGAATGTGGGAAATTTAAATGAAGAATGATAAGAAAGAGGCGTATGTTTGTTTTTAATTTGAGCGGTAAAGCACTGAAAGTGATGTTCGCCCTTCTGGAACTTCTGCCAGTAGTACTGACCTTTCCATTTTCAAAATACCAAAAAAGAATGACGTTTGGCTCCATTAATGGTGCTCGAGTTTAATTCACCACTATTTAAATGTTTCTACAGCACGAAACATATTACCAGAGCAGTCTGATTACTTAACGATGACTCATATGAACTGGTTCTATTTAGTGAATCAAACCATGCCCAATATGTTTTTGTTTCACAGAAAGGCAGTGTAATCTGATACCCGAGCAAATAACTCTTATGAGCAAGTTTATTTTCATGAGTTAAAATTGTGTGGTCCAAATCTTGAATGAATTAGATTCGAGATTCAAGAGCTTTATTGTCATATGTACTAGTACAATGAAATTCTTACTTTGTTTACTCCTCTCGAGAATGACAGGGTAGAAAGGAAACAAACATAACTTAAAAGGACAATGCAAAATATGTAATATATATATATATATATATATATATATATATATATATATATTAGTGGTGTCAAAATTAGCGCGTTAACACATGCGATTAATTTTTTCAGTTTAACGCAAATATTTAAAATAAAATATTTAACGCAATTAACGCAGGGGCGGGGCTAGGGTTGGCCATCCCACTCACAACTGCTGTTTGTCATTTTTTCTCTTGAGAAGAAGTGCATTTATTCAGTCGCGTAATGTCTTTACGACCACATCAAATGGGAAACATTTCAGACTCGCGCTCCACTTCACTTCAGCGCCAGGCGCGAGTCAAACGAGTGCGGAAACGGAACTGTGCTCGCAGCGCGTGATCTTCAGCTGCACGCACAAAGGTGCCGGCGCGCGCATAGCCTGTATCATTTCATATCAAAGCGCGAAATAAACTACGTGCATGCAATGACGTAGTCAGTGAAGTCATGAAGTTACCAAAAAGGCGATTAAAGCTGCCTTAAAACTGTGCATGCATGTAATATATTTTATATGAGTCACATTTAAGGACATGTCTCTGAAATGGTTTTCCAAACTGTCCTGGAGCATCCCAGCACCGTCTCCCTCATCTAACACACTCGAATCAACTCGTCAGCTCATTAGTAGAGACTTTAAGACCTGAAGAAACGGTAGAAAGGGTTGAGAGAAAATATGATGCGTATCAGATCCGCATCATGTTCAGCAGCAAAAGCTTTTAAAGAAATAGAAGACAAATAACCTAATAACCATCTGCTGTGATGTCTATTAATCAAAGGACAAAGAAAAAAAGAGGAAAAAATAACTTATAGATTTAAGGATTCATCTATATTTAATTTAGAATTTAGTGTTTGATAACTTCAATTTCAATTTCTGTATTTCTGCTGAAGGGCACAGGTAATATGACATTTATTATAATGGGTTTATGTGAAGATTGTTTTAAGTTCACTTAAATTAGAATTTATTTTTTTAAAGTCTAATAAATGTTCAAATTGATAGCTCTCAATTATATTGTAATGTTGAATGGCTATAGTCAATGGTTAAATATGGAGGGGGGGCAATTTTATAGAGAAATCAGTAGTATTGGGTTCATTGATACTGACCTTCAGTCATAAAAATAAAGATGCCATTAAACAAATATTTAAAAATATACTGTCTTTATGTTGTTTGTACATTAAATTGAAGATTGAATGTGAAATTATTGCTATATAAAAGTATATTTAAAAACTTTAATGTTAGTTGGGATTAATTAATTAATTTCAGAAAAATGTGTGATTAATTAGTTAATTTTTTTAATCAATTGACAGCACTAATATATATGTATATATATATATATAGAATTACTTGTAAGATCCAGTTTGTTGAATGTAAAGCATATACAGTGCAAACAGTTTAGTCTGATTACCAAACAAATGACTCTTATAAGTATGTTCTTTTTAGTGAATCAGACATACAGTACACAGCTTGATGTTGTTGTTTACATGACCAAGTGTAGTTAAAGATACACATAATGAGTTTTGTCAGTAGGTTTTTTTATATAAAAATGAGTGAGTGAAATGTTACCATATTTTTTGATTGTTGTTGTTTAGTATGTAGCCTATAGTTAAGTCAAATGATTGGATGGCATTTACTCTACCTCCAAAGGTTGTCATCAAAAGGTCTATGTGAACAACTTTTGTGAGATGTTTTTAAAATTAATTTATTATTGAAATGATCCAATTTTTACAGTTTTTCTTCTTCTCCCTCCTCCAGAAACAGAATACCTGTGAGGTAGGAGTGCTGGACTTATAATTGTTTAAAATTTCTATTCTTGCAGTCTAAATCCAATCAGCCAAGGTTTCTGAGTGAATACGAATCTTCACTTATTTCTCACTGGACAGAATATTTTATCAGAGCACATTTGGATCTCCCGTTCGCTGTATATTTTAAAACTATATTTTATGCCACTTTGCCCATATACTTTAATTTACTTTTGCCTTCTTTGAAGCTGCACACTGCTTCAGTGACTTAATAAGGATTTTGAATAACCTGTGCTCTGAAAAACACACTTAACTGGCACGAAACAGGTCTCACTCTAACCGTCATCGGGTGCCGAGTTGGACTTGAGTCACGTAGCACACGGTGCTGTGACATTGCTCGGTAATTAAGACACTCTGTCATGTAGAGACAAGCTCCCATCCTGTATTCATCATGGCATAGCAGAGATGAACCCAAACACAAGAGTTCACCTGCCAAGCTTTGGGATCTTCATTTATCTGCAGGTTTAATTGTCTGGATGCACTTCCTCCAGTCATTAACCACAAAAGCTAAAACTTGGGTGTAAGGGGTTGACTAGAGTCTTCCCCTCTACCGCTGGAGCTTTAATTAAAGGAGTGGAATGGGCTGGACTGGTGCAAGGAAGTAGTAATTGGCCCTGGAGGCATTGTGTGCTGTGATAGAGACAGTGTAATCACACTCTTGTACAGTGCTTCCTATTACACTATCTGATTCAGAAACCCTTGGCCCTGTTACAAACATCTAGATGGCTGTGGTCCATCTATTGGATGATAAAAGGGCAAATGGTAGATTGGCAAAAGATTGATATATTAGTTTTAATCTAGTCACGAAGTGGTATATGCAAAATGTCATAGGCCATACAAGACCTACGTGTGTGTTTTTGTTGAAGGATGAAAAATTCCATCTTCCATCAGACAGAGATTTTATTCAGAAAGTTTAATAAAGGATGTGTTTAGTAAAGTACATCTAAAGATATTGTATAGGTTTTATCTTTATTATATCTTTGGGCATTTTGGCTTGTCATTTTGAGAAGAGAAGGGATGCAAAGCACCGTTTTTAAATATGTTTATTAATATACATTATATACAGTATGTATATATATTATATATGTTTATTAATTTACATGCCTGTTTTTATGGACATTTTTATTTACACAGACTTTAGTCTTAAAAATGTAGCCTTTGATGCTGAAGTGGTATCAAACAAATAATAAAATAAAATAAAAATAAAATAAAATAAAATAAAATTGCCTTTATTTAACTGTGAGGAGAGACAGGGAATCCTAGGAAGGGAGTGAGGCAAAGCACTGTTTTTGTATTTGTTTTTTTATAGGTTTAACTTTTTTTTAACTGATTTTAACCTAATTTTTGCAATGAAAATAACCCTGGATGCAGATGGGGCATAAAACAACCAAATAATAAAATAAAAAAATAATAATAAATGAACTCCTATTTCCAAAAAATATGTTTTTATTTTTAAAATGTAATTTTTGCCTTTATTTGCATGTGAGACAGAAAATGCTAATAAAGGAAAGATGCTTTTTTTTTTTACTCTGATTTTTTACCATAAAATAGCCTTAGATTTTCATATGGCATAAAACAAAAAAATAAAATTAGAAAAATAATAATAAAAGACATTTTTATTATATAAATATTTTATCATCTTGATTAACTTTGACAGTTTGAGGAGAGAAAGGAAGCGATAGAAGAGGAGAGATATGAAGCGCAGTTGCGAAATATGTAGGTGCACTACCCTGAAGGCTATGGCTCCGACACAAAACAGATTTTTAATAAAAACAGACAGCGTAAGCAGGGCTTCTATATTCCACAGGAGTGAGATATTTTGTCTTCATAGAAAATACAAGAGTTTAGACTCTGGAATTTTCCCTAATTAGCCTTTTGTGATGTTCGTGTTTATTTAGCTGCGCACACAGCTCTAGGCAGAACGTAGCAACCAAATACATACAGTATTTTTCTTGTCAGCCTTAATAATTTTTAAATCAGGCCTGCAGCTGAAGGGATTTCACTTGTTTTGTAATAAGGCTTGCCACGCTTATGAGAGAACTTCAAGTAGCAGCATAAGGTATTCCCACAAGATTGTGCATGGCGCTGCCCTGCGCTGAGATCTTTCTCAACCATCTGATCAAATCAGGCCGTTACATTTTTCTGCTTATCAAAGTACAGTACACAATTGCACGCTCACAGCTCGGTCCTGATGCCTCAAGGTGCAAGTTTGTTGTGAAGAGGAGCATCGGTTGTCTCCCCAAACGCACCCTTTGATTAGCCTGTTTGTGCAATACTGAGCACTTTTAATAGGGGTTGCGTTGCAGGTCGGCCGTTTGGTGTACTTACCATTGAATCTCTGCCCACACACACTGTCCATCGCCCCAACGGGGCCTTCATCCGCTCTTCCTTCATCTCTTCTCCGATTAGACTCATCCTTATGGAAGCTTTCCTTTAGATACTTTAAACACAGAGAAATAGGAATAAGACTGTGTGTTTTACAGCCTTGCCCGTGGCACCAAATGATCTCTGACTCTTTAATCATGGCTAAATGCTGTCAAAGGGCCCGCAGTGAGAGACTGTCTGCGGCGAGTCTGAAACTAAACGCAGAAGAGACGGGCCGAGATAATGGGCTTTAGTAGGAAATGTGCTGAGGCGTCTCGCTGTGGGGGAAAAAGAGGCTTTGAGTCTTCAATGGCAACATTTTGTGCTGCTTCTGAGCACCAGAGAAAAAGACTTCTGCAAATTAAGCTCTGTCTAGATTTCCACTTTATTTGTCCTCCTCCGCAATGATTCAGAATGGCTGCAGATGAAGAGGCTGGCGGACTTGGATTTGCCGTGTTGAATGGGAGGGAAACTGTTTGCGTCCCAGTATGAGGCTTCTTTGAAAGTGAAGCGCTCACTTTGGGGCTGATGGGGAGTTGACGAGGTCTGGGGGCCGGTGAGTGAGGCAAACAGTGGATGTGTTGTGTTTTTCTGCTCTTTTTCTCTCATCAGCGTGGGAGAGCTGAGAGGAGCGTGATGAGTGCTGATTGACTGCGAGCGGAGCAGACGATGAGCGGCTCATCCGTCTTCACTGACCTCCCGCAGGTTTCCTGCCTTTAATGTGCCCTGGTCATTTGTGTGGTGTGAGAGCTCAACCGACAGGAGAACTCATCCATAGCAGATTTACTCGAATCAATAACGTGCCTCCTGCCCTCTTTGAGCTACTTAATGCAGCCTACGTTGCACCTCCTGGGAAAGACTCGCCACAGCGCCATGTTGTTCCATGACCCCCCTCTGTGCCAAGCTGTCTTCTCAAAGTGCTGATCATCCACCTCGTGTTTGTCTGGCATAGACGACGGACGCTGGTGTCTTGCAGCACACAGTCTTCATTAGGGCTTCATCCACTTTCAGAATAGCCTTCTGAGCTTAGTCAAGCATCTGGCACTTCAGTGGTTAAATATGGATCATATGGTACCTTCAACATGTATTTGTGTGTTGCTTTGGATGAAACCATCATCTAGATACAGTTTATAAGTATTATGTTTTTAAAAAAAAAAAGTCGCTATGCTCACTTATTTCTTTAAAAATACAGAAAAATGTCATATTTATTTTTATTAAATAGTTGTTTTCTATTTTAATATGTTTTAAAATGTAATTTATTTTTGTGATGGCAGAGCTTAATTTTCAAAAGCCATTATTCCATGCTTAGTCACATGATGCTTCAGAAATCATTCTAATATGCTGATTTGGTGCTCAAGAAACATTAAATATGATACTGTTGTTTTCAGGATTCTTTGATTAATAGAAAAAACAGCATTTATTTGAAATAGAAATATGTGACCCTGGACCATAAAATCAGTCATACATCAGTCATCGGTCATTTTTTTAAATTTAGAGATTTATACATCATCTGGAAATTTCATTTCCATTTATGTATGGTTTGTTAGGATAGGACAATATTTGGCTAAGATACAAATATTTGAAAATCTGGAATCTGAAGGTGCAAAAAAATCTAAATATTGAGAAAATCGCCTTTAAAAGTGTCCAAATGAAGTTCTTAGCAATGCATATTTCTAATCGAAAATTAGGTTTTGATATATTTACTGTAGGAAATTTACAAAATATCTTCATGGAACATGATCTTTACTTAAAATAAAAAAATTTTTGCATAAAAGAAAAATATATTTTCACATATTTTCTAACATTTTAAATGTCTTAACTGTCACTTTTGATCAATTTATTGCATCCTTGCTGAATAAAAGAATTAATTTCTTTAAAAAAAAAGGTCTTATTGACCTCAAACATTTGAACAGTTGTGATGATGCAGAAATATCTGCAAAGTTAGCATGAGTTAATAGTTAGCACTTATATTTAAAATATGTGGTGAGGGAAACCACAAGTGCTCTTAGCGTCAAATAAAATATCTCCAGATGCATGCAGTAAAATTTATGCAAGGGTGTAAACAAATGTAAAAGAAAAAAACTCCCAAAATTGATGTCTATGGTGGTTATGGCCCTGTTTATGCTAGCTAATACTGTGTAAACACAAGAATGACTGTGTCAGTCTTTTATAGCATCTCTGGGCCACTTTAGGTGTGTTTGCAAGATTAGCTCCTTGCAGTTTCACCCTTTTTATTAATAGCGTTTGCTTTCAGCATGGTATTAGCTCGTTGATTTAAAAAGAATATATGAGGGGATGTAAATAATCTATGCTTTAGCTAGTCCCCACTCACAGTGGGATTCACTTGCATTGACAAAACACTGTACAAACTTGCATATGTCAGCATACTGTATGTTCTGTAATAAAATCCTATGACTTCACAAATCTTGTGTCTTGGCCGTTTGGAACCGTTTGGAATGTAATACAACCGAGTCGTACTGATAAGCAAGAGTTTTTATCCTCAGCTCTGACTGGAGTGTGGCAGCATTTTAGTTGGCTGGTATAAAAAAGTGTTCTTTCTTCTTCTCTGTGTTTCAGGTTGTGAAAGTGGCCACTGGGGGCCCCACTGCAGCAACCGCTGTCAGTGCAAGAATGGGGCCCTGTGTAACCCCATCACAGGAGCCTGTGTCTGCACAGACGGCTACCAAGGATGGCGCTGTGAGGATCAATGTGAGCCTGGCTACTATGGCAAGGGCTGCCAGCTGCAGTGTCAATGCCTCAACGGTGCCACCTGCCACCACGAGACGGGGGAATGCATATGTGCACCAGGCTACATGGGTCCCATGTGAGTACCAGGGATAAAACCGGTTTGCAGTATAGAGATATGAAGGTTAATACGTCTTTCCTGAAATATATTCTTTATATAGAAGAGACAAGGGCAAGTTGTTACACTGGTGAAAAGGGTAGGTTTATTTTTGAAAGACAATTTCTGTATAGGCACACACCTCTTGACTACAAAAAAGCTATTCAACCTTTCCACCATCTTTGCCAAGGAGCCACATTCAGCTTGTCACAATGAGAACCTACCATTAAATAGTCAGTTTTTTCAGCTAAATTAAAACCATAATGTTTTGTGCTACGTGAAATATGGAAAAATAAAATAGAAAAAATATAATTCAAATATACACAACTGTTCAAAAGTTTGGGGTCAGAACAATTTTAGTTCTTTGAATAAAAATAAATATTTTATTTTGCAAGGATGTAATAAATTGATCAAAAAAGACAGTAAAGATATTTATAATGTTTGATAATAAGAAATGCTTAATGCAGCAAATTGGCATATTAGAATGATTTCTGAAGGATCATGTGACATGCACAAAGTTATTTTTAAATTGTCATAAAATGTCACAATATTACAGCTTTTACTGTATTTTTGATCAAATAAATACAGCTTTTTTGAGCATATTAAGAAACTTCTTTCAAAAACATGAAATCTTAGCCACCCAAACTTTGAACAGAAGTGTATCTCTTTTTTATGGGGGAGAAAAATTGAATATCCTTAAAATATCAATAGTTTCGGGCCTGGAGATTTTTAACATAAAACCTTCTAGGTATTTCCCCATGTGACAACTAGCCCCAGTCTCCCATACTAATCTACATACTATATACTTACTCTTTGTCTCTATTCATTGTTAGCATAGTGAAAGCACTGTGAAGCTCTTGTGAGGTTACTTAAAAAAAAATATGGTTGGATTTTTTTTTTTGAAGCATTTGTTCTAAAGTCTTTGAAGGTTCTTGTGTTTTATGTTGCAATCCTTTGCAATGACTGCCTGAGTTTCAAGTGTTTGCTCTTGTGGTTCGGCAGCTGTGGAGAGCGATGTCCCTCTGGAAGTCATGGGCCACAGTGCGAGCAGCGCTGCCCCTGTCAGAACGGAGGAACCTGCCATCATATCAATGGAGAATGCTCCTGCCCTGCTGGATGGACGGTAAGAAGCTGCACACAGGGGGGCCGAAAGGGTGGAGAAGTGGGGGACAAAGGGAAAGTGACTGAGAGAAAAAAAGACAGAAAAGAAACAGAGAGGAATAAAGATGAGGAGACAGATGATAAGGAATGAGGGGCAGAAAGTGAAGGAGAGTAAAAGGGCAAGATACTGAAGCGCCGGAAGAGGTGGGTCACGCTTAAAAGGAAGTAAGGAAGGAAAAGAGAGAGTAATTAGAAGGAGAAAGGGAGGGTTAAGTGAATGGAGGGAAGGTGAAAGAGTTTAAGAGGTAAATGAAGGAAGGGTGGAGGAGAATCTGAATGTAGATACATGCACAAACCTAAGTGGGGGGTTAAGTGAATGGAGGGAAGGTGAAAGAGTTTAAGAGGTAAATGAAGGAAGGGTGGAGGAGAATCTGAATGTAGATACATGCACAAACCTAAGTGGGCAAGAAATGACACTGATCTGAGTCTCGCAGAGCAGCTGAAGTTATTATTTGGAAGCAAATTGTGTGAATTTTGCTGAGCCTCATTATTGCTCCTTTTGCATCATCTCAAACTCGTAAAGAGGACATATCAAAAACACAAGTTTCCTTTCTCTTCTGAAAAGAATTTAATGTGATACAGTATGTAGACCTACTCTAGTATTCACAAAGCAATGCTCCATCTTCAGTTCAACGTTTATTAAAACTAAACTGCAAAAATGGGTAATTTAGATGTGTAGATTTGTGTAATGGTATTGACCTTATAATTGTGAATACTGCACATTATCATACGAGCTGTTTACATATAAACACCTATTCAGTGATTAAGGAACCTTGCTTAAAGGTCTTAAAGGTACAGTAGCAAAGACTGGAGTAGATAGTGATCATTAGGGGTGTAACGATTCGCTCGTTTTCTCGATGCATCGATCACAAACCCTGACGATACATATGCATTGATCTTGAAACATGGATTTTTGAATCGTGAATTGTTGATTTAGGCCAAAAATCGATTTAAAATGCTAAGTATCGAACGAATCCTGATTTCTATAGCGATTCAATGCTTTAATATAGGCTACACATTAAATTACTACAAGCACGAATTAATGGAGACCTTGAACAGCGTTGTTCGTGCCCTCACATCTCTCCTTCACACGCTCCACTGCCTGTCACAGGATTGCGCTCGCGCTCCATTCGTAGCTCTCATGGACACATTTTTTAACCAGCCAATGTGTGAACTCTCCTTAGTACCTGTGGCCAGTACTGCTAGAGTAAAGTAGTTTTACTTTTCTGTAGATTTTCAGTGACTCTCTGTCATACAGTTGACATTGCCTGAGCAGTTGAAGGCTGCACATTTATTGCATGGACGGAGCCAAAACAATGTAAACATCTTTGTGATGATTGCATGTCATGTGACTGATGACATCACAGCGAATTTTAATGTGCGGAAGTGAGAATAAGAGTTAAGGCACATTCACACCAAGGATGATAACTGTAACTATAAAGTTTTAATAATTTTTCTAATTCTATGAGAATAGGAAGCCCATACCACAGCTACAATTATAACAACGCAGAGGAACAATTCCAAAGTTGGAATCACCTTAAGAAGATTTTTTCCATTGACAGAAGCTACCCTGCTTTAAAAAGTTGGAAGTTAGTAGTCATTAAAATGTATTATAAAGTATAGTTATTGCTATATAGTAGTTATCTTTCGTGGTGTGAACGGACCTTTGAAGAAAAAAGTGTTTTTGAAAGAATGTAAGTCATATATGGGTTTGAAATGGGGTGATTTGAGTGAATTGTTCCTATAAATCAGTGCCGCTTTAGTGGTCGTGAATGATTTTCATTTGATTCTCAAATTTTCTCTGCTTTCTTTCTGGACAGGGGTCTGTGTGTGCCCAGCCATGCCCATTCGGCAAATACGGGATCAACTGCAGCAAGGAATGCTCGTGCCGCAACGGAGGACTGTGTGACCACATTACAGGACAGTGCCAGTGTATGGCAGGATACAGTGGCCACAGGTAAAATAAATACCCAGTTCCGATCTTATTTCTGTTATTATTCCTCTGTGTCTTTAAAAAAAACTACCACAAAAGCAGTTTGTTAACAAGCCTGCAAAATTTGGTTGCTGAATAATTGATTAATTGTTTTTTTTTACTGCTCTGTGTTTACATTCCCTGTGTCCACTGATCCCGCTCCGAGATCCGCACTGGTCTGTTAAGTTTCTGCCCATTAATTACCAGTAATGGAGTTTTATTAGGATCCAATTGAAATTGCTCAGTGCCTTTATTTCCCCATGTCTTCTGCAGCAGCTTAGGGTTTATTAGTGCAGTAAAGTGATTGTCTGCAGAATGAAAACACTTTCAGGACAGACACTTCTTATCCTCTAATATTTAACAAAATTGCCCTCATTCATTTGGTCTGTGACAGGTGAATTA
>JAFVLL020009945.1:0-10110 GCA_021397915.2 Tor tambroides | reverse complement strand
AGCAAAGTGTGTATTTGGTAATTGGTCAAACCATTGCCAGAAACAGGTTTGGCACAATTGCTCTGCTGGACTACATTTAGTCGTCCAGCACCGCTATTGTGCTTCTCACTTTCAGCCTTCACTCAGCATGAATAATCATCCAGAACTGAAAGAGAGGGAGGGAGGGAGGGGGCTGTAGTTCAGTCTAATGTGGTTAAGCAAGCTAGAGGCTGTAGTTCCTCTCTGTAAATCAGGCAGAAAGTGTGGAAAACCAGAATGGATACAGGAAACAGAGACCCCCTGAACGTGCAACTGGGGAAGTCATTGAGACTCATCCGGAATGAATGGATTTCATTTGTCCCAGAGGTGGACAAACACCTGTTTACAGGATAAGGTTATATCATTAAGTGCTCTCCTGTCTCTCTCCTCCTCTTGTTTCTATCTCTCTCTCTCTGTCCGGTGCCCTCTCTTTGCCTTTCTGTTAGGCTGATGTGGACAAAGCCGTGCAAGCTGCGCGTTCGGCCTTCTCTCTGGGTTCGGTATGGAGGAAGATGGATGCATCTGAACGTGGGAGGCTGTTGTTTAAGCTAGCTGACCTGGTGGAAAGAGACAGTGCCTACCTTGCTGTGAGTACTTCATCCAACACAAAAACTAAACTTCTACTTAAATGTTTGTTGGGGGGCCTTTTCTGAATGAAATGTAGAGAATATAAGTGAAGTTGATTTATTAAATGTAAACTTTAGTGCCGTGTTGGATATAATGCAACCTTTACTTTTGGCCCACATTAACACATGTGGGGCATCTTTTTTGCTCTTTACAGACTATAGTGCTGTCACAAATAAATGTTTTATTACTCAGGGCACCAATTCCATTGTTATCCATCATTCATTCCAAAAATACATAAACAATTCCAGCAACTCTTTTTTTTTTTTGTTCCAGATTTGAAAAATCCTGCATGATGTTTTTTGATTTCTTTAATATATATCTGATAATTGTTTCCATATATTCTGCTCAATTAGAAGCAAAATGCCTGACCCATGCTCTCTTGTTGACATCAGTCTTGACTCCCTCATAACTATCACCTTCACTCACGAACCAGTGGTCATCTGACCAGACTTAAACCAAGTCTCATTCTAGTCAGTGCCAGTTTTCGGTGAGTGAGAATCAGATTTAACAGGACAGAGCCATCTGAGCAGACAAAGACACTCACAACAATAAGCAAGTGTCTAATGAGTGAGCCTGTCTGTCTGCCTCAGGCTTATTGAAGCTTCATGACAGGAGCCGTAGGAGTTGTTGTTTTTCTAACAATTTTGATTTGTCCTGCAAATGTCTGAAACCCATGATGATGACAACGCCGAGTTGAAACACATGACCTTTGGGCGCTAACGATCACTTAGGTTAAGAGCGAAACGTAGAAGAGAGGTATTGTTCCGTTCTGTGATGTGCTTTTATCTCTGGCATTCTTTCGCCCTGGACATCTGCTTTTACTTCCCACTCGCGGAGATGTGTCTAAAGAGACCGATTCAGAAACAAAAGTGCTATGTTTGTCTTTGTGCGTGCAGCTCTCCGCCATAGCCATTTTGAGTAAATCTCTTTCATGTTACAGTTTAGACTTTGTCTTAAATGGACTGAAACAACAGATTTTCTGCATCCAGCTCTGAACAAGTGTCAGAGCAAATTGCTTTGAAAGAAAAATGCAATGTCCATGTGGTTACGATCACTCTTTATACCAATATAATCCCACGTCGATAAGAAATCATGGCTGGCTGACACAGAGATAACAAAGTCAGGTCTCTGGTGATGGCTATATGAATATCATGTTTCCTAGGGGAGCAGATGGAAGTGTGTGCTTTAGATATGCTTAGTCTGAATGCAGCGTGGGGGGGTGTCAGGTTTAATCTCTATGAGTGATTTTTCATCACACGCCCACACTCTCATCTTCCTTCTCTCCTCCCAGACCCTGGAGTCTCTGGACACTGGGAAACCTTTCCTCTCCTCCTTCTTTGTGGACCTTCAGGGAACCATTAAAACTTTTCGATATTTTGCTGGATGGGCAGATAAGATCCATGGTTCCACGATTCCGACTGGTAAGATGATGCTCATCCTGTCATAAACCCTCACCGTAGAATTAGGCAGCATTTAAATTATGGGGTGTTTGAAGGGGTGGGGGGTCTGACCACCCTAAGGATATCAAAACAAAAGTTTGGAGTTTTAAAAGTAGATTACAGACATTTTTTAGCATTTTAGTAACCACAAAAGTTAGCCTGGATGCAAAGTTTCAGGCACTCATAAACAGAAATAAGGAAAGCAGTGGGTGTATTTCGTGGGACAGAACATAGAAAATGTAAATATTGTAATTATTTGACATTTCATTTTAGATTTCTGAAATTTTTATTTAAATACATATATTTTTTTTAATGAATCTTTTTACTAAAACATCTTTTTATTAAAAAACAAAATTAAACCCTTTGTATAAATCCTTACACATATTTTTTTTCAACATGTAATTGTGCGTATATGTACACTGCAATTGAAAAGTTTGGGGTCAGTAAGGTTTATTTTTTCGAAAGAAATTAATGCTTTTATTCAGCAAGGAATATTAAATTGATCAAAAATGATAGTAAAGACATATGTAATGTTACATAAGATTCCTAATTGATGTTGTTTTTTAAAGTTTATATTTGTGACCCTGGACCACAAAACCAGTCATAAGGGTCAATTTTTCAAAATTGAGATTTATACATCACCTGAAAGCTGAATAAATACGTTTTCCATTGATGTATGATTTGTTAGGATAGGACAATATTTGGCCGAGATACAACTATTTGAAAATCTGGAATCTGGTGAGCATAAAAAACTTCTGTCAGAATAATTAAAAAGTGTATATTCGTTATTAAATTTCTCACATAGGGTATGGTACGTTATATATCCAAAATCACATAATGTCACTGAATGTTTACAAAAGCTGGTGACACAGCGATGCAGAAGCAGACGTTTTGGAGAGCATGGAGGATACATGCGCACTGGACTGGAAACTGTCATTATGTGAATGGCTACTCTCAGACCTTAGGTGGTACTCATCCCAGACATTTTTGGAAGTTTGACTATAGAGAGTGACCACAGCCTAAGCTGGGTAGAGCTGTGTTTTTCTCTGAGGCCTGCAGGAGATGTTGTGGGGTTATGAAGGTGCACTGAGGCAAACAGACAAGGTCCTAATAACAGTTATAAATCTGAGTGCTAATGGTCACTCTCTGTGGAGCGCCACATCGTGTGGAGCACAGTGACAGCTACGGGGCCGGGGCACCACGCCGCATGGGGGCACTGGGGTCTGTTCTGGCTAATTTAGTTGTTTGAAAGGAACGCGGCAGGGAGCCTGAGACTCGCCGGACAGCAGTAGACTTGTAGCTCTGATGTCACGGTGCAGCCATTAGGTGTGCATGTGTGCGCGGGGAGATTGTGGAGCCGCCCTTCAGGGCCCCCCTGTCACATGGGCCACATGGGTTAGAGGGAATCGAGAGAGGTGTCCGCCGTCGGGTGTCCCTGTAATTATTGTGCATTCCAACACTGTCTGTTACCATTTCTCTCTGATTGGCTCGCACGCTGATATTTGTGCATTTGCTGTCCTATACGGTCCTTCATATAAAGCAGACACTCTTGTATTTGATAATATCTCTCTCCTATTCACTCTCTCATCTTACACAAACAAGCACCCATGCTGCTGCATGCTTTTATGATACGATTTTCACAGCGGGAGAAATAAAAATGAAGAATGGAGGGGAAAAGAACTGTAAATCCCCCTGTCAGTGCTGGAGCTCAGCACTGGGCCTTTGTTTTGTTGCTAAACCAAACTTGCATAGTGGGAACTCACTGTGATTTGCTTTATTTCATTTCCAGTCTCATCCATAATAGAATTACAGCACAAACAAACAGAATGTGTGTTTTTGGCCTTCTCTTATCTGGCCACCAAGTGAGATGAATCACTGGCATGCCTCTCATCCAGATGCTTTACGCAAACTGCATGTTTCCACAGCGAGGGATGGAGTGGTCGCACTCTTTTCCATGTTGCCGTAACACAAAAACAGGGTCTTTTGTAGACAGTGATATTATCATAAGCTCTTTTGCTTGAAAAGTCAGCTAATGCGAACTTTTCTGTATAATGTCATTTATTTTCACCTTTAATTTAATTTTATCAGTCTTGATTTATTTTCTAAGCACAAGTATAAAGTGTCTTTGACACCATTTTACCCTGTGTTGGCTAATACTCTGATTCCTTTTGTTTTTTCTGTCACACAGATGGAGAATACTTCACTCTTACCAGACATGAGCCCATCGGAGTTTGTGGACAGATCGTTCCTGTGAGTGTTTTGGCCCTGTTTTAGATTTTCCTTAATATATTTTGCTTAAAAATTCCCAGTCCTTAATAGAACACCTTAGTGAGGGATGACAGGCTTGTTGAGGTTTGGCTGTGGTGGTTTAGTTTTTGGGGAAGCCCTCTTTTGTTTAAAGTTGGCCTAAAATGAAAATGCTATTTAATAAATTCATGTTATTGATCTTATTGTGAATGATTCATCCATTTTGACCCTGTGATTTTTTAATCAAAATGTCATAACTCTATCTTCCGTTGAAACAACAGACTTGTTTTTGGTGACATTTGATGGAATTTTCCAATTCTGCTTAAACCCTTCCCCTTTTTATAAACCTCTGCAAGCTCTGCAGGATCAGATCTGCATCCATTCAATCGACAAGTGAGATAGATTGAACCAAGTTCCCACCATAATTCGTTTCGCTCAGATGTACATTACAAAACTGCAAAAAATATCTGCAGCTATTTCCATTACGCTGTAGCTTTAAAATATATTGCTCAGGTTACTGGAAGTGTTTGAGGTTCTTATTAGTCACTGTACGGTTGGCTACAAACAGACTGGCAGGAGGAGGTCATGACCAGTGCCAGTGAGGCAGAAAAAGAAAGAAAAAGGAACTGAGAAATAATGAAAGAGAAACGCATGGGTGAGTGGGAGGTATACTCGAAGGACAGAAATAGAAACAAGGAAGCAAAAAAAAAAAAAAGATTGTGACGATGAAGTGCTTACCACTCTAGACCTCATGACATGAGAAATGACTTGATTCCAACAGTGCACACCAAATATTCCTCTAAAATCTGGCCCATCTAGCAGGTCTTAGAGGATTATAGGAGACTGACAGGCACAAATTACCGGGCTGAAGTGATACAGAAGACTGTGTGATTCTGTTTTAGAAACATTCGGTTTCCAAATGAATGTGCAGGAGTCTGAAATCATTAGTGAAGGAGTTATGCTCTCAAGAAGCAGAGATATGAGGTTGTCTGAATGAGCTCCCACAGTAAGTTCCTGACCTATGTCTGTACAGTGGAACTTCCCCCTGGTGATGACAGCATGGAAATTGGGGCCAGCGCTGAGCTGCGGGAACACTGTTGTCCTGAAACCTGCTGAGCAGACCCCTCTCACCTGCCTCTACATCGGTGCTCTGATCAAAGAGGTACAGCAACATGATTTTACAATATTGTTTTGAATGACCACATCACATTCATAATACAGCCATAAAATGATCAAAGTGATACAAAAGCAACATCAACACACATTCATGCTAATGAGTGCTATTTCATCATTCGTTCCCCACTGCACCCAGACCTTTGTTGTTCTGCCTTTCCCTTTCTCTTGGATTAAGAGGCCTATTTTCTTCTCTTCCTTTTGATGTTCTGTCCATCCTCTCTTCCAGAGGGCCTGTAGGGAGGTCGGGGTGGGTCTGGATTCCCCCTCCATGGCCTGTGGTGTTCTTGGCTCAGCTCTCATCTAAAGCTTTTTCCTCTCGTACTGTTTTCACAGGCTGGGTTTCCACCGGGAGTCGTCAATATTTTGCCAGGCTATGGGCCAACCGCAGGAGCCGCGATTGCTTCGCACATGGGCATAGACAAAGTGGCGTTCACAGGATCGACTGAGGTAATTTTCCTATTGGACAAATGGAAGAATCACACCCTCTTCCTTCATCCTCCTTTCCGCCGGTGTGACATAGGCCCTGTCCCGAATGGCAATCTTGATGTGGACTTGCAGTCTTGTGGTCTTCATTCAGGCATCAGTGAAGTGCGCAAGACTGCAGGGTGTCACATTAAACATTTTAGGCATTTTAGGTAAAGTGCGGACTTGTAGGAGTCATTTGGAACCACTGGGATGTTCAAAAAATTTAACTTTAAGGGTACAACAGCTTGTCACCGGGAAAGTACCCTTAAAAGGACAACTTTGTACCTTATTTACTCCTAAAAGGTTCACAGAAGTACCTTAAAGTCCTAATTATAAAAAGAAGAACGCAACAAAAGTGACAACAGTGAGAAAACAGCAGTTAAGAAAGCATGTGATCATAGTGATATGGATATGTTTACTCTTGTCTGACCTCAACAGACTGAACAGAAGAAATGTACAAACGAACGAATGAAATTTACGAACGAACGAACGAAATGTAGAAACAAACTCCATTTTGGCCTGATATTGTTAAATTATATCACTCCAGTTCATTCTTCAATTGCACTTGATATATAAGATAACGTACTCAGGTGCATATTAGTACTTTAAACTAGTAGTACGTACCCAAAAGGCCCCAATATATATGCATCTTTAGGGGTAGATAAGGTACAGAGTTGTACTTTTAAGAGTACTGCCCCTTGTGACAAGCTACTGTACCCTTATAGGTACAATTTTTGCATGTTTTTTTTTCTGACAGTGAAGGGCTAGTGCATTTATACCCCATTACTAATGAGAAGTCTGAGGAAGTTGTGTTTATTGGGGTTCTGTCTGCTGTCTCATACTACACATGCTCTCACACTGGACCACCTGGCTTTCCAAAATTATTTCTAATAAACAGGTTTTAGGTGGAAGTGGCAGTGAGATGTTAATCCACAGGTGGTCTGTCATAAGCACGGAACAGAAACAAGGATTGGACACCATGCCCCCATTTCATATGTACTGTTAATGTCGCGCCAGTCTGGTTGGACACCTGAGTTCATTTACACTTTATAAGTGTCCTGTGCATACTGTATAATGAGTACCCTTTCTATTGAGCTCTATGCATCAGACATTAGACAGTTACACTGTGGCCCCGGAGGAAAAATGACCCTTTGAAGCCAACTGTATAAATTTAATAGAAAGCCAGGGACTGAAAATAGGCACCATGTTAGGCACAGAGAATTTACCACTTGAAAACAGGCCTCTCTGACAGCGACATAACTCTGCTGTGACAGCATATTTTAAACAGTGATTATCTCTAGCTACACTTGCCTCGCTGGTAAGAACCCTTAAGCTCCTAATTCAATTACAGCCTCTCATAAATCGAAATATTTCAGTGTATGTTTTGATCTGTTCTTACACTTGTAGCATGTGTTTTGATATTAATTGAAGGGAATTTTGAGATGTTTAGAACAGACAGAGCTAAAACTTATGATGCCATTTGCTTGACCGGAAAAGTGAGTTTGTTTACATGCCCAGTTATAATCGAGTTACAGAGGATTTTTACATAGTGGAGCTACAGTGTTCATCTGTCTGTCCAAGAATATGTAAATATATAAAGGATTAAATACAGAAATGAAAAAAGATGATGCACGTTATCACGTTATTTGGTTCTGTTAGTCTGGCTTTGCAAAAACTAAACTGTAATGATTTCAGTTATTTACTGAACTTTGAAAGTGCACTACATTTCAAAAGTTTGGGATCAATAAATTCTTTTAAATTAATTAATACTTTTATTTAGCAAGAATGCGTTAAATTAGTCAACAGTGACAGCAAAGACATTTTTATATATGTTAATGTTGCCAAAAAATTAAGTTTCAAATAAATATAAATAAATATTGAACTTTCTATTCATCAATGTTTCCACAAACATATTAAGCGGCACAACTGTTTTCAACATTGATAATAATAAGAAATGTTTTTGAGGACTAAATCAGCATATCAGAATGATTTCTGTAGGATCATGTGACACTGAAGATATTAAAGTTACGGCTGCTGAAAAAAGTTATTAACAATATATTAACATATATTGTTTTTAGGAGTCAAGTTTTAAAATATATTAACATATAAAACACTTGTTTTAAATTGTAATATTTCACAATGTTACTCTTTTACTGTGATTTTGATCAAATAAATGCAGCCTTTGTGAACATAAGAGAATTCTTTCAAAAATATTACTTCAAACGTTTGAACGGTAGTGTAAATGTACTTTGTGTTTATCTTGTTAAAGAAACAGAGAATTGTGTGTGTGGACTTAAGACTTCTCACACAAACAGAAGTTTTGTTTCAACAGAAAACAAACTAAGCTTGTGTCCTTGAAAAGCACTAGTTGAAATGCAACAGATGTTTCTTTTGTGGGAAATGACAGTTAAGTCATTTCCCAGTTCTCTGCTATTTTGATGACTGCGATGACTTTTTCTTTCCTTTAAATCAAAATGTCATTGATAAAACAAGAATGCAGTGACTGAGAAAGAAACATCAACAGGCCACACAAATCCTCAAATGATCATAGCGTCACTCTGAAAACGGTCCCAACCCACCCGTCTTCACCCACGCTTCCACTAACTGACTTTCACAGGAAACTCATCACTATACACCCCACCCTCTCGCCCTTCCTCTTCACTGGCAGCGGCCACACAGGGTTTTGCTCTTCTCCTCGCGTCAGCACCGCTGCTGTGGGTGTTGCTGAGCTCTAATCTGGACTTGATTAGGCAGCCCAGATCTCTCGTGCTGTGCATGTGTGTACATACACAGACTCTGAGTCACTTCAGCCGTGTGTATAAGGGAGGACTAGGCCAGGGGTGGGTGGGGGGACAAGGGAATGAGGCATTCCGGTGCCCATTGCTGCTATTTGTGGAGTCTAGCCCCTTTGTGACAAGTGTGCAGTGCGATTTCTTTTTTATCTTGCATAAATCAAAAAACACATTCAACCACATTTTTAAATGGTTTCAAACATTTTATACATGTATTATTATTATTATTATTATTATACGCAAATTATGGTCATGACTGCAGACAAACCAGGAGTAACTAAACATAGTGGCACTAGTAACATTTTTTGGTTAAAGAAGCTCAGCTCAGCTGTTTTTAAGCTACTTTTTCCAACAAATTAGCACTGCACAAGATTAGTTCTCTTGAATGAAAGGGTTTGTTTTGACAATTCTTGTAAATTAACTGATTTGGGTCCCTACATGGCAATTTTAGTTTCTTTTTTTCACTTTCACTTTTTGTAACCATTTTATATAGAGCACAGCAGTTTTAAACTGTGGTAATAATCACAAATCAGCATATTAGCATGATTTCTGAAAGATCATATGACACTAAAGACTGGTGTAGTGGCTGCTGAAAATTCAGCTGTGACAACACAAAAAAATAAATTGCATTTTAAAATATATTAAAATAGAAAACAGTTATTTTAAATTGTAATAATATTACTATTTTTAACAGTATTTTTGATAAAACAAATGCAGTCTTGGTGACAATACAATAATATTTATAATACTCCATTCAAAAACATTAAAAAATCTTACCGACCCCAAAATTTGAGCTGTGGTCTATATTTAAATAAGCCCTGCCACTTTAAGTAGCATCAATGTTAGTAGTTTGTAGTGTAGCTGGCTTTATTATAGCATAACTACTTCAAATTATGATGATCTTGTAGCTTGAAAAACTAAAGTAGCTTCCCAAAACTGAGAGCAACACTCATAGTATCTGTGAGAGGTAGGCATTTACATTCGTACAAAGAGCCCAGCTTCCATTTTTTCCACTGAGCGAAAGTGTCAGAGGCAACTGAGGAGGATTGTTTTCCCTTCGTCTTCTCCCTCTCCCTTTCTCTTTCCGCTATCTGATGGAAAACAGATAGAGAAAATATTCACTGTCAGTAAGTATGTTTTGCGGAAAGAAAAAATGTACAAATGTTTGTTTATGGTTAGGAGTGCTGCTCACCAGCCTCTAAAGCCCTGAATTGGCTGTGAAGAGTGAGACTTTTTCTCACACACACACAGACACACTTGTTCTGCTATCCTTGTGGGGACTCTCATAGGCGTAATGGTTTTTCTGCTGTACAGACCGTATTTTCTATCGTCCTACACCAACCCTA
>JAFVLL020009942.1:0-42035 GCA_021397915.2 Tor tambroides | reverse complement strand
GGAATATGATCGGTGGACTGGTGAGAAAAATGAATATTCTTTAACGTTAGGATGCTGTATACGCCAACTATCGCCAAGACCAAAATCACTCATGAACTGTTTTATGGTTTCTGCAGATTTCCAGATACGTTTATTGCCTAAACTGTTAGATCTATCTATTGTTGAGTCTAGAACTGTGTTGAAATCACCTGCTATTATGACTGGACAGTTAGAAAAGTTTGAAATGGAAGAAAAAAAGATATATCTGTTCTAGATATATCTGATTGGATAAGATAGCTATGGTAGCAGAAATTATAGCCAAGATAAGCCTAATCATGATCTCCCCACAAACTAGTTATCTTTGTAGATTACATGATTACAAGCCCTCTAGAACCTTAGTCGAAGGCTGACAAGGGTTGCATGGCCAAATCACAGATGTACAGTTGTAAACACATCTGATTTCTTGCCAGCTGCAGCTGTATGCATGGTTTTTATTTCTTCATATTATGTCTTGTATTCAATGCACCTGTCTGCAACCATTCAGGTGTGCAAGAGTTGCTTATTTGTTGTTCTGAAGCATCTGTGCTGACAGCAAAGGAGTGTTTGTATGTGTACAGGAACAGAAATGTTGCAGTATTGGTTTTCGACAGGCAGCTGGATGGTGTGCAGAACTACTATGTTTCAGAGCTCTGTACAGATATTCTGTACATCAACACACAACTCCAAAATATAAACTTAAAATGAACAAGCCAGATGCCTCTGAGCTACATTTTGTATGAATTACACAGTCACTTTTTTCACGCATTTCCAACTCGGTGTGATCATGTTCTCTCGGTTTGAAGGCACTTGTGAAAACTTATTTTCTTGTACTACTTTTTTTTTGCATCCTGCAAGCTTGTATACTTCTAGGCATTCATGATGTAGAAGGAGATTTGTCTGACTGGCATATTATTTTGCATGCTTTGTGCATTGTAGCTTTTATGGTTACTAAGTAATTCTTTTTTATATAATATAACTTAATATAAGCATGTATAAGCATACATATACTTAATATAAGCAGAGTACAGGAAAAGTGGTTAATTTACACTTTTTATGCATTTATTATTATTATTATTATTATTATTATTATTATTATTATTATCTCCTTTTCTATAGCCTAGTGAAGATATTTAGCTACACTACCTTTCAAAAGTTAGGAGTTGGTGAGTTTTTTTTTTTTTTTTTAAATTTTTTAAGTATTATTATTATATTATTTAAAAAAAAAAGTTTCTTATGCTCACTTTTTGCATTTATATAAGCACAGTAAAGACAGTAATATTTTTAAAATATTATAATATTTTTTTATTCATATTTTACAGCAGCTATTACTCCAGTCTTCAGTGTCACATGATCTTTCAGAAATCATTCAAATATTAATTAAAAATATTTTAAAATATATATTATATGTCTAGCCTCTGAAGTAAAAAAGAAAATGAACACGGTTGAGGTCAGCCAAATTATGTTCCCATGTTTATTTTCTGTGTCGTTGTTTCCTCCAAAATTGCATTTCCCTGAACAATTTAAACTGCTCTTTAATTGGCTTTCAGACAGTGTGCATTTGATATGGTGTGGACTGACTTTTAGAGAACCTGATTTCAATCACAGAATTGCTGTTGCATTACGTATGCTTCATGATGTTGCCACAACAACCCATCTGCTTCTGTTAAACATATATTTCCTACCTCAACTCATTTCCTTCCAAACAGTCTGTAATCTATATATATCTGCAGAACATATGTATTCTTTTGCTTTATGTATGATTTTCCTCCCTAGCTTTCCTGCGTATGATTTTCAGACTGTTTGAGTGTCAGCTTTATTTTTAATATTCCCAGTGCTCTCTCACAGAAAAGCGTTTTCTATATTTATATATTTTCACACTTTTACAGTATATGTTTTTTTCAATATTAAGCAGCACACTGCTAGCAACAACACTGACAGATGGGACACGAGCTGACAAGATCTGCAGACGTTACATGTTATAGCATGTTTTTCTATTTCTATTGCATGGCTTCTGTGTTAAGCAGGCATGGGTTACCAAATGCCCACCTCTTGACAAAATCTGATGATGATAAAGGTTGGTTAAGGATTTAACTAATAATAATAATAATAATCAAATTAATTTTAGAAAAGAATAGTTCACCCCAAAATGAAAATTAACTGAAAATGTACCCTCAGGCCATCCAAGATGTAGCGGCGTTTTTTTTCTTCATCTGAACAGATTTGGAGAAATGTATCTTTACACCACTTGCTCATCAATGGATCCTCTGCAGTGAATGGGTGCCGTCAGAATGAGAGTTCAAATCCAGCTGATAAAAGCGTCACAATAATCCACAAGTAATCCACACAATAATCCACAAGTAAGCAAAAAGCTGCATGTTTGTAAAAAACAAATTCATTTTAAAGATGTTTTTGACTTCAAACTGCGAAGCAATTTCTTCCTCTGGTGAAAAAGTTGTAAGAAACAAATCCATTAAGGCATTTTAACTTTAAAGGGGACCTATTATGCAAAAAATCACTTTTAAAAGGTGTTTGAACACAGTTGTGTGGCCACAGTAGGTGAAAACAACCAGCCTGTAATGGTAAAAATCCACCCTTTCATTTTTTTATACAGTGGGGAAAAATTATTTGATCCCCTGTTGTCCCCTCACATCAAAATCCAACAACATATGTTTTAGAACTGTTTTAGCATGTAAACAGTGCTGTAAATCTGTGCATATTTCTCTCATGATTCAGTTGAGATGACTTTTTTCACAGAAGAAAACAATATTGTAGATTAAACACCTTAATGATGGATTTCTCAATGAAGAAACAAACTTATCAACATCTTGAATGGCCTGGGCATGAAAAAATTTGCAGCAAAGTTTCATTTTTGGGTGAACTATACCTTTAAGATACTTATAATACTCAGACAAAATAATCTGAAAGGATGCTTAAAGACAATGTGAATTGAAGATGATTTGACGGTTAAAACTGGGCATTGCATATAAAGGTGGAATATAATGAATCCCTAAATAGCCACACACTGCCTAGGAATGTTTAACTGAATTTTGATTTCACATTGACTTTAACTACAGTTTTAATGCAGAATGAATAAATCTAATATTACGTTAGCTTACTTTGCCTGTTCCCTTCATCCTCTAGTCTGCAGAGGGAGCTGCAAAGGCTTGCATTTCATTTCTTAAGCTGTTCAGAACTTTTCAAGGGTACAATGCAGTCAGGATGAGTTATGGCTCAGAGAAACCACAAACTCTCTCTCTTTCTCTTTCTCACTAATGGAGGAGCAAAGGAGAACAGCACAGGGCCATGACTAACTGGATACAGCAGACACAGTTAACTGGAGGTCATGAGGCTTTACTCTCACCATCCACTTAAAAAATGACTTGTCACACTACACTCAAACACACCAATCAACATCCATCTACTTTGAGTGTTGCGGATCATTTGCGGACATTGCTGATTGAACCTAGATGAAACTGTCAGGGACACTTTTGAGTTTACAGACCCACCGTATGATGGTTGTAATTGTCTTTTTCAGCAGTGCATAAGTTTGTCTTTTAAGAACATTTATGGTATTATAGAAAAGTATGCACAATATTTCAGAACCATTTAAGTTTCCGGCCGATATTGGCATTTATTTCTGTTTTTAGTAATGGTGGATTCCTAATTATTGTATTTTTATTGTATTTTTGTAGTGTTTTTAAAAAACTTTTAATAAATCAAGACTACTATGGTATAACACAAATAGATAGTACATAACCACAATTTATACACTTACTCTACTATTATTACAATTTAAAGAACGTTTCTATTTTAATATTTTTAAAATGTAATTTATTCCTTTTGATGTAAAGCTGAATTTTCAGCAGCCATTACTCCAGTCTTAGGTGTCACATGATCCTTCATTCTAATATGCTGATTTGCTGCTCAAGAATGTCAATGTCATGCAAATCACTTTTTTTTCAGTATGTCTTGATGTATACCAAGCTCAAAAGAACAGCATTTATTTATTTTTTGTAACATTAATGTCTTCACTGTTAGTTTTGAGCAAATTAATGCATCCTCGCTGAATAAAAGTACAATTTTATTAAAAACCCCAAATTTATAAACGGCAGTGTACTTCTGTATAAGTCATTTTATAAACAACAATAATAAATAATAATAAATAGAAGTTTTTTCAGGGTTTGGAAATTTTCATGGTATGTGCTGCGTGTTCTGTGTGTGATTTACCTGTAAGAATGCAGCAAGGCCGGGTCAGGCCTTTTCATTCGGAGATAGCAGGCGACTATTCTGGACTCAACGAAGCTGGCAACTTCACAAATGTCTTCATAAAGAGCATTAAAAGGTTTCTCAAACACAGAGCCTTGGAACACAGCTGAGAGAGAGAAAAGGTGGGAGAAATCTAAGGTAGCTTCCGTTAATTGTGATGTTGACCAAAATAATCCTGCTTATAACATAGTTGATCAGTTGTCAAATAAATGTTCTTTTTAAATGAATGAAAATGAATGAAAGTCCATTTGAGGGCTGTTTCCACAAACCCAGGCACACGACGTCACTGTCACATTACAAGAATCAGCTTGTAGATGCATTTGTGACCAAAGCTGAGTAATGCAATAAAACAGCCAAACAATATGAAGAATTTCACCTTGAGCACTGAATGTTTTTGAATGTACTGTCAGCTCAGCAATGAACAGCTTAATTAAAAGGAAAATGTTCTCTTCACTTTACATCATGTGTATAAACTCTCCCTATGACCTTTTTCTCATTTGACCTCATTTATGACATTACGTAATGACATGTACAGTGGGGAGAAAAATTATTTGATCCCCTTCTGTACTTTTGCCCACTGACAAAGAAATGATCGGTCTATAATTTTAAGGGTAGGTTTATTTGAGCAGTGAGAGACAGAATTACAACAAAAAAAATCCAGAAAAACACATTTCAAAAAAGTTATAAATTGATTTGCATTTTAATGATTGAAATAAGTATTTGACCCCTTCGCAAAACATGACTTTGTACTTGGAGGCAAAACCCTTGTTTGGCAATCAGAGGTCAGACGTTTCTTGTAGTTGGCCACCAGGTTTGCACACATCTCAGGAGGGATTTTGTCCCACTCCTTTTTGCAGATCCTCTCCAAGTCATTAAGATTTTGAGGCTGACGTTTGGCAACTTGAGCCTTCAGCTCCCTCCACAGATTTTCTGTGGGATTAAGGTCTGGAGACTGGCTAGGCCACTCAAGGACCTTAATGTGCTTCTTCTTGAGCCACTCCTTTGTTGCCTTGGCCGTGTGTTTTGGGTCTATAACTGTGTCTCATTTAGAAGACTGCGTCCTCCGGAGGTCAAATCCTCTGGAGGTTGCATCCTCTGTAGGATGTGTAACGTATACGAAGTGTCCTCAACCTAGAATTAAACGAGACGGCCTTCGTAGGATGGGCGGAAAAGGAAACACGTTGATTTGCCAACACGTTTAGAGCATCTTTGCACTCTCACACTATTTAAATGAAGGAAAATTATTTCTAAATTTGGAAAGTAATTTGAAAAAAAATGCTTTTACTTGTTTAATTTTGCTCAACGTTTGAGGAGCTGCAGCATACGTACAACAGACATCTATCAGAGAAAAAAGGAGGAGGATATTAAGAACAAAGTTTATCCGTTTTTACTGGAGGCACTTTAAGTTAAGTTGAAAACACCACAGCTTGTGAGTACATCTGCCGGCGCCGGCATTTTTCAAATTAACGACGGTTGTTTATGGCGACGCAAAGAATTGTGGGTTATCTGTAGCAGCGAAGGATACACCTGATGCATCCTCCGAATTCCTGTGAAAGAAGGTTGCATTCGGAGTGTCCTTGCTTTTCTGAAATGAGACAGCCTCGATGACGTATGCACCCTTTGAATGAGACCTCTGGAGGACGCAGCCTTCTAAATGAAACAGCAATTGTCATGCTGGAATACCCATCCATGACCCATTTTCAATGCCCTGGCTCTGATGGTACATCGCCCCGTCCATCATCCCTTTGATGCGGTGCAGTTGTCCTGTCACCTTAGCAGAAAAACCCCCCCAAAGGATAATGTTTCTACCTCCATGTTTGACGGTGGGGATGGTGTTCTTGGGGTCATAGGCAGCATTCCTCCTCCTCCAAACACGGCGAGTTGAGTTGATGCCAAAGAGCTGGATTTTGGCCTCATCTGACCACAACACTTTCACCCAGTTCTCTGAATCATTGGCAAACTTCAGACGGGCCTGTACATGTGCTTTCTTGAGCAGGGGGACCTTGCGGGCGCTGCAGGATTTCAGTCCTTCACGGCGTAGTGTTACCAATTGTTTTCTTGGTGACTATGGTCCCAGCTGCCTTGAGATCATTCCTCACCGTTCTCATGATCACTGAAACTCCACGAGGTGAGATTTTGCATGGAGCCCCAGACCGAGGGAGATTGACAGTTATTTTGTGTTTCTTCCATTTGCGAATAATCGCACCAACAGTTGTCACCTTCTCAACAAGCTGCTTGGTGATGGTCTTGTAGCCCATTCCAGCCTTGTGTAGGTCTGTCAATCTTGTCCCTGACATCCTTGGACAGCTCTTTGGTCTTGGCCATGGTGGAGAGTTTGGAATCTGATTGATTGATTGCTTCTGTGGACAGGTGTGTTTTATACAGGTAACAAACTGAGATTAGGAGCACTCCCTTTAAGAGAGTGCTCCTAATCTCAGCTCGTTACCTGTATAAAAGACACCTGGGAGCCAGAAATTTTGCTGATTGATAGGGGATCAAATACTTATTGCACTCATTAAAATGCAAATCAATTTATAACTTTTTTGAAATGCGTTTTTCTGGATTTTTTGTTGTTATTCTGTCTCTCACTGTCAAAATAAACCTACCATTAAAATTATAGACTGATCATTTCTTTGTCAGTGGGCAAACATACAAAATCAGCAGGGGATCAAATAATTTTTTCCCCACTGTATGACATCATGACACTAAAATTATATTAATCTCAGCTGAGAGAAATGAAAGAAACATCTCTAATGTTTAATATCCACTTAAACATGGTCAAAGTCCGTTAATGTGGGATCCAGGTAATAGTGATAACAGGTCAGAATTATGATTTTAAGAGCCTCTGAGCTCTGGCATATTGTAAACGGTAATTAAAGCTCTTCAAGATGTGCCTCAGAATATCTTCAAAACATTTTATTAAGAAGAGCAGCAGAGTTAGAAATCAGGTTATTAATTTATTTTAATTACTTTAATTGAGCATGCTCATTTGTCCTATTTTTATGTTTAGATTACATTTGGCACAGTCTAAAACTCAATTTAAAAAAGTAATAACACTATTAAATGTATTTATTTAATTTTGTTGGCCAAATAAAATCTCAGTGACCATAGTATCAGATGGCAGTGTCACAGTACTATTATAAATACCATGGTGACCATTTTTAAAATTATTTCTATTGTTCAGAATTAGTGTCGGGCATTTGAACAAGCCTCAAACATTAAATATTAAATGAATTCATAAATTGCTTAATTTGCCCTATGAATGATACCTCAAATCATGCGGTTTGTTGAGATGTTATTTTTTTTAAAGCAATCTTATGACTTATACTTGGGTGGTTTTTTTTTTTTCTTTCAACAACCCTGAACATCCAAACAGCTCCTATAGCAACTGCATATAAAATGACTTGAACGCCTTAAGATCCCCATAAGAGTGCATGTGCACGCACATTTTCAAACAATCTAATGTGTAAGTGTATTAAATGCACAGATAAAGGGCTATAGGATGGGCAGCTTGTGGTATAATTTGAATATCGAGTACCTCTAGTGCAGCAGTGAAACGGCTGGCTGCAGTGGCATATTTCTTCTGCTGGTAGTACGAGTTGGCGTCCTGTAAAGCTACATCGAGCCATTTGTCAATTTGAGGCAGAAAGCTGAGATTAGGTCCACTCGGAGGCCCTCCTATTTCAGCCGCTTGACACATTAATTGTGTGGCGGTGGAGGCCAGGGACTTGTGGGTAATATCCTGTTCGTCACCGAACACTAACTTTGTCTCAGCCTCCATCAGGTCTCTTAGAGAAATGCGAGGGGGCGCAGGAAGGGGGCTTCCTTCATTATTTGCTCCCGCACAGTTGTCCGGCAATCCATCTTTTCTTCGAGTGTCATTCTTCTTGCTCCTCTTTGGGGCACCGCTGTCTGTCTTTTTCCCTTTTCTCTTGTTTTGGCCCTTTTCCTCAGGCTGGTTTGTCTGGACTGTGGCAGGCGTTGGATGCTCTGTGCACTCGGAGAAAACCGTCTGCTCTAGTCCCTGGAGCTCCAGGCTTCCAGTCGGGTTTGCAATGCTTCTGAAAGACATTTAAAATGAAAGGAATAGTTTATCCAAGATGTTTTAACTTTAAAAAATCGCTTCTGGACAAATATGAGTCCACAGTCCATACTAATGCTTCCTCCAGTAAAAAAGTCCATCCCCTGTTGTCTCACATCAAAATCCACCCACATGCTTGTTTAGAACTGTTTTGGACTGTTTTCACTTGTAAATGGTGCTTGATCTGTGCATATTTCTCTCCTGATTCAGATGAGATGACCTTTTCACTGAATATTATAAATGGAGAACTCATATCTTAGCTGGAATCAATGGTTTGAAGTTAAAAACGTCTTGATGGATTTATTTACAAACATGCAGCGTTTTGCTTCAAGACATTAAATGATGGACTGGAGTGGTGTGGATTGCTTGTGGATTATTGTGATGTTTTTAACAGCTGCTTGATCTCTCATTCTGACGGCACCCATTCACTGCAGAGGATCCGTTGGTAAGATATAAAGGTCAAGTTCAAAATACGTTTTCAGCAAAATTTAATTTATGGGTGAACTATTCCTTTAATGCAACACTTTTTTTAGGGACTGTTTGCACAGAACTTGTTTTTTCATCCCATTCCATGTATTTTTTTTTTTTTTTTGGTTAAACATGCACTAGATGGACGTGTTTATTCACTGCGCTTGCAGAATTGCTAATAACAGACAACCAACTTGAGATCTACCCCACACGCAGACTGTCCCATTCCTACATGGGTTACTCCCCATGAATTCAAACAACCCAGGAAATAAATGCATTTTACATCCCAATAAAGGCCTGCTCTCCTCTCTAAGTGGGCTGAAACTTTAATACATTTGCTGCTATTATTCTTCTGTAAGAGCGCTGCTGTTAGTGTACTGTTAGAGAAGTCACTTAAATAATGTAGAGGGCCGGGGTGCTGATTCACTGCTGCTCTTGAGATGTGTTTAGGAAAAGGTCACTGTGACATATACACCTGTTGGCAATGGGCCGAGCTCTGCTTTAAGAGTAGACTGCAAATTCTTCCATCTTTATATGTGTGTGTTACTACTATGTGGGGAGAAAGAGTGTTTTTGTCCATATAAATGCATTTTAAACTAGGCTCAGACTACAGGAGTTTTAGGCTGATTTATCTTGTATAGGACCTTGTCTGTTGTTTACGATGTTCAGCCCAGATTACGTATCTGGTAATGTAAGGTGTTTTAAGATCTAATCTTAACCTTCCCGATCTGCTCAGACACAGCTGATAATATCAAATATAATAGAATGTTTGATATTTAGGATTTAAATCGATCCGTGTAGAAAAGTGAAGCCAAATTGTCCCATGAATGGTCGTTGTCATCTTGTGCTGATGACGTTATTTGGAGCCAGAGCCTGTGAAGTTATCATTAGCTGGAGCCGTTGAATCAAACTCCAGGCAAAACTCACAAGTTTGCAAGTTCACGATCGTGATGCCAAACCCCATTTTTTAGCATCAAATAACTAAAAGCAAACGTTTTAGAAAAACAAACACTTGAACAGAGTGATAAGAACTACCTAAATAGACGTAAACCTTTGGGGAAACAGATTTATTTGACATTTAATTAAAATTTTATTTATTTAAAAAAAAAAAAAAAAAAAGCTTGGCTCAAGTCCCATTCGCTTATATAGAGAGGGCAGTGTTTCTGACCTATACTGCAGCCAGCCACCAGATGGCGATCAAAATGTTTTGGCTTCATTTTTTAGGATGTGTGCAGCACACTTGGTGTATGGACAAAGAAAAGAGCTGGCCTCAGTTTTGAATTTTAACAGGTGAGTGTAGAAAGCTGCTAGTGCTGATGGTGTTGCTAAGCAATGGTAAACATTTTTTTTACCGTTAGCTAGCATACTGTGCAGATATTTAAATTGGCAGTTTAATTTCACCTTTGCTGAAGAACAGACTATCTATTTCTTTATCCATTATGTCACGTGAGGTGCTTCCTCTGGCATGATAATCTTAACAGTATCTTGTACTGTGTGATGCTCCATGATTTTCAAATCATGGACAGTCTGTGCGTGATGCAACCAGATTTCATAATCAGTTAGGATTGAAAAACTCCTGTAGTCTGAGCCATAGGGCATAAGAATTCTTGTTATAGTGGAGATGTGGGCACTAGATATGGATTTAGGACTGTAGTGCCCACTAGGTGGCAATACATAAATATTAAGCTATTTTTAAACAGTAACTATTGCTGCATCCTTATTGATGCCTCAGCTGGGGGAAATAATGTTGACTGCTGCCTAATGCAAAAATATTCCTGTTTAAAAAGCTTTGCTTATGTCAAGCTGCACTTACATAGTTTTCATAGCAAAATGTGTGTTTTTTTAAAAGCTTAAAGAATAACATTGTATGACTGGCATCACCATACAGTTAGTGGGATTGTGTTGACCAATCAGAGTACAGCACCAGGACTGACTGTTGTAGAGTGCAACAGTGCCTGCCCACTTTTTCAGCAGCCGCATAGTTCTGGTATTTTTTCCCCCATTTAGGAATAAAAAAAATATGAAGCAAAAAATTTGTTTGAAAATTGGGGGAAAAGACAAATGTGCAAGACTGTGAATGTGCATAATGACTCCAATAAGGGAAAGAACGGCAAGCCCAAAAAGCACTGCAAATGACCTAATCAAAATAAAAACAATGGATAAATTTAAAACCAATCTAATTCAAAGATGTTGATTATTGGCTATCTGTATATCTATCAAAAAATATTTGATTATTATTATTTTATTTTTTTCCCCTCTCAGAATCAGTGTAGTGTTTCACCAGGAATTCTGCTGTTAAACATGATTATTTTTAAAAAATAAGTTGAAATAATGTGGGCTGATGGCTTCAAAAACAGCATATACCATCAACAACCTTGTATCTCACAGTAGGTCTGTTTTTTTAAAAGGTTTCTATTTTATCGTTAAAATTCAATTCCCCATTGGAGAAAATGAATGGTATTTTAATTTACTTTCATAACCCGACTCTTGTACTTATGATAAATTCTGTTTTGATTGGTTGACATAATTAGCCAAAGCGATGGTCAGATATATGACTTGTCAACATTTGAATCGGTTCTTTCTTACCCAACTACTGATGGCCACACTGTTTAAAATTAAGCTAGTTATTATGATGTGTGAAGAATGGCTCTCAACTTCATGCATTTCTCATTCCAGTAAACACAGCTCTATCTACCATCACTGACAGCCTGCAGACAGATGCAGACCACTGTCTCAAAGTATAGTTTGCCAGTCACTCAAAACATTATACATTCATTTATAGTACTCTAATATATACATTACATATTCAGTATAGTAATCATACACAGTAATATATTATCATATTTAGGGGATAATAGATTGCCAGCTCCCTACTGTTGTCTTTTCAGTTAATTTCTCTCTATGAAATATGTCTCTGTTTATAGTTTGGAGAGAAAATGACTTAAAGGGTACATGACTTGTAGACTACATGCATAGTTTAAATACATTTTTATTTGGTTATAATTGTTAATTTTTTATTCATTTTTAACTTACATTTTTGGTTAACACTGGAAACAAAATCAAAATTGGTATCGAGGATCAGTAATTATATAATTGTTATTTTTCGATTGCACTACTAGTGTGTCAAGAGTCTGACAATCAACATCTGACAATATGTATAAATAGGCTAAATTACATGTGTTGTGAAGGGAATTATAATTTTCCATTCTTAGGCTGTTGTGACACCTAGTCTGTCAGACCCAATTAATTTAGAAAAACGTGTCAGTGTTGTAAAATTGCCTGAAGTTGTTTCATTTTCATTTTTTTTCGCTTAAGAACTAGACATGTACCGTTGGAGTAAAAGCTAAATAGTGATCTATTTTCCAGTAATTGCTCACTCTGTCTCTCTACAGTTGTTCATCGATAGGTATGAACTCACTTTATGGCTGTATATAACATATCCTAATCATTAATCATTTCTATTCTCCCTCCGCAGCCAGATGAATAGCTATGCTCTTGTTTTGCTGCATTAAATCTTCATAAGACTGTCCGTTTCGATTAACCTTGACAATGAGCATCGCTCAAACAACATGTCAATTGTTGGTAAGGTGACGATGAGGTAATGTTTTCTTCGGACAATAAAATGCTTGTCTCTCATACTCTGTGAGGAGGACAGCAGTCCCTATTGGAATGTCAGCTTTATAAAATAAGACAGTGTGTGTATGGGCTTCAGTGTGTGTGTATTTTTTACAGCCTGGGGGGAAATAAACTGTCTGCGGATGCGCCAGAAAATGATAAACCTAGAAGGGACTTCAAACCTAGAAGGGCCTTCATATGTGCAAAAGGGAAAAAGAAAGGAAAAGGAAAAAAACAAAAACAAAACAAAAAAATCAATATGAGTGGAAGTGCTAAAAGAAATCACAAATATCCCATAATATGTTTTTATAAGAACAGGGCCCAATTCTCATAAGATTAAAACTGATTTCATACAATGACAATGACAAGAGTGTAAAGAGGTAAAGAAGAAGGAAAATCTTTTAAAAATGCACTTTTATGACCATTATTTTTTCCATATGGTTATTTTCAATAAAGTTTTACATTTAATTATTCTTTAAAAATGTATAATTATCAAGTAAAAAGAATGTTTTTATCACATACTGTATGTGTATACATTTTAATCATTTTTTTATAAAAACAATATTCTAAATATCCTGAATTATTAATTTATATAGTTTTTGTTTACCTATTGTTGTTGTTTTAAAGAAAAAAATCATTTTAATAATCCATTTTTTAAAATGAAATTAAAGCCTCAATTAAAATCACAAATTAAAAACATGCTCATCATAAAAGAGATGCATTTAAGTCACTGTGTCAGTGAATTACATTTTTAAAGGTGATATATCATGAAAATTTGACTTTTTCCATTAAGTGCTATAATTGGTTCCCTGGTGCATCTACCAACACATAATACATGAAAAAGAACAACCCAGTAAATTTTTTTTTTTGATAAGCCTTTCTCCACAAGCTAGTGAAAAAACAAGCTGCTCAGATTTCTATCCCCCCGTGACGTAGAAAAGGGATCTTATTATAATATTACTGCCCTTTGCTTCCGCTTAGAAAACCGTATATCAGAAGTTTAAACTAATATGGTTTAAAATGCATGATTTCAGCGCAATAGACATGATCATCAAAACCAAACAGATGTTTGTTTGTTTTTTAAGCAGAGTATCTGAGCTGTAAAGGCACAGCCCTATTATAGAAAAGGGGGAGGGGAGTAGCAGCTCATTTGCATTTAAAGAGACATGCACGAGAACGGCTTCCACTCAAAATAGGCATTTTCAAAATGATATAATAAATGATCTGTGGGGTATTTTGAGCTGAAACTTCACAGACACATTCTGGGGACACCTGAGACGTATATTACATATTGTAAAAAGGTGCATAATAGGCCTCCTTTAACTTAACGGAGTGTCTATTTACACTAAGTGCAAATAGCCCATCTTGTTGGCAAAGGCTATTTACACTAACTCCACCCACTAATGTGTGATTGAGTTACTCAACACTAATAAAAGACACCAATTCTGTATCAGTTACAGTGGCGCAGGTGGTAAAACACGTGCTTTTTGACGCGAGCGACCCGAGTTCGAGCCCGCCTTTTGCCGAACTTTTTTTCTCCCTTTTCAAATATCATATTGCATCAGAAAGGCATTTATTTTCAATAAAAATGAAGGAAATAATCAAAAAGTTGAAAATAAGTGTATCGGGTAGGGTTAGGGTAGGTGTAGGGAGGGCTTTATTGTCCCAATAAGGTGGAATGCATTTAATAATTTGAATTAAAACTATAATTTGCACTCAATACGTTATTATTGCGTACTGTTTTATAATGTACGACAATACTGAGGTGCAGATAATTGCCACTATTTGCAATAAGTAGTATAAATAGCAGAAAATCTTGCTATTTTAACATAGTGTAAATAGAATCTATAGCTATTTGCACTTAGTGTAAATAGCATATCTTTAAAAAATATTGCTATTTGCACTTAGTGTAAATAGCATCTATCGCTATTTACACTGAGTGCAAATAGCCGCTGCCTTAACTTAAAGGTGCCATAGAATGCATTGATACAATATTTTAAATTGTTCTCTGATATCTACATAGAAGGTATGTGGCTTAGGTAAGTGCAAAAATTCTCCAGAAACAGTTTTAAATATGCATTTACAACCCTAGGATTTCTCCCCAGAATGAAACGGTCTGTTATTGGCTTATGTGGAGGGGTCATGAATATTAATGTTGAGCTCTGCTCTGATTGGCTGTTTCACAGTGCGGCTCTGCTCTGATTGGCTGTTTCACAGTGCAGCTCATTTCAGTAGCTCACAGGAAGGAAACACAGGGAAAATATATATTTCAATACTTTCTCGCGCAGTTATATCGTTGGGTAATTATACTGTAAATAAAATGTGGGCATCAGGGAGCCGCTATTAATATGCTGGGCACTGAAACTGTTTTCAAATGCACGATCGCTTTTTACTTTCACTTTCGAGATTCACGATCGCACGAAGTCTGTTTATACTAATGGAGCGGCAGTACTTACCACACATTTTACAAGATCAGATGCTTGTCAGTGGTGCTCAGGATCTGCAAATCATTCGCCATCATCCTCAGTCATCTCTCCTTACTCTGTTTATGTGGTAAGTGAAATCTTATGTGCTGTAACAGGCTACAGCTAACAACGAGCTAATGTCCCTTTAGTGGCTCATGTTATTTTATTAGAACGCGTTATTTGCTTACCGTGCCTTTCTTCATACAGATGGTTTAATAAATACAGCCTTTCTTAATGCAATTGTTCGGGGCTTAACTATTAGTGATCCCCACTGTTACGTAACAGTCAGTGTTATGTTCTGATTCGCCTGTTTTTCAGTAGTCTTTTTTATTCACGAGATTTACATAAGAAGGAGGAAACTATGGTGTTTGAGGCTCACGGTATGTCATTTCCATGTACAGAACTGTCATTACTCAACTATGCCAAGGTAAATACAGTTTTCCATTCTATGGCACCTTTAAAAAAATAAGCCTTCGTACACCAGTTAAAGGTGTCATAGGTGATTGTCTTCAGAAACATTTTTTGTTATTCTGGTTGAAAGTCTCTTCACATCCTGATAGCAATCATTAAGTTAAGTGGTCTAAATGTATTTATCTGTATTTATATATTCTGTGGAAGGTGTAGGACCAAGAAATGTTCGTCCAATCAAAACGCTCGGTCCGAGTGTTTTAATTGGCTTTCCTACCTGCCTGTCAACGCATGTATTTGCATACCTCTGCACACCCTGTTCGCGCAGACACGATACGTCATCGGCGCGTTCACGCACGCTGTGCAGAGAGAGCAAGAATGGCAGGCAAACATCAACAACCCAATCTTCCTTCCTGGTATTGTAGTACTTTTACTAACTGTGCTATAAAGTTTTCTCACCGGTGAATGACACATGATGTAGCCCAGCGGTTCCCAATCCCAGTCCTCGCGCTCCCCGCTCTGCATATTTTGCATGTCTCGCTTAGTTAACACACCCGATTCAGATAACCAGCTCGTTAGAAGAGAGCTACGTGCATGAACTGTGTTCCGATTGACATGCTCCCTACACAGTGTTCATTGCTCCCTTCTCCCTGAGCAGGGGAAATCTGTTGAAGTTTACTTCACTTCGGAACATTCATTCACGGATTGCGCTGCGCAGCATCTTCACACACAGACGAAACTTACTAGAGAAGTGTGAGATAATATACCTCTGTAAATAAATACCATTTAAATTCACGTCTAGCACACTTTAATTGCCCTTTGTATGGAACATACATGCTTGCTTTGAACTGGACCGTTGATGTAGCCTATTGTAGTAATTTATTGTTGTCTCTGGTATTCTGCTCTTTGAGCGTATGTGTGTTCAGGGGGCGTGGCTTTGGACGGCGATTGCAGGGAGGGTGGGACATTCGCTTTCAGTGCTATCAGGCTAAAGTTAGCATTTTCCGAGATCTCCAACTGCACCTTTAAGTAAATACTTATCACTTTTCTTTATTTGGTTAGCCCAGAGAAGGTACGGTTGAGATGTGATTCACTGTTGTTATACAGATGAATGACTGCGAGTTGTCTGTCGCAGTATAAATTGTTTAGTTTATATCTTGAATGTCCAGCATTGATTTTCTAACATGTTGGAGTTGCTGCAATTGTGTACATTATCCATCTCACACACACACACACACACACATATAGTCTAAGACAAAGCCAGCACTTTTCAATTTGTGTTCTCCTGCAATAAACTCTACAGACATCGGTGCACGTTGTCTCAGTGTCTGGCCTGGACAATCTGCACTGGATGACAAACACACACTCTCCTGTTCACCCCTGATGCATATAAATAGCTGCTTATTCATTTATCCGTCATGTACCACTCGTGCTTTTCACGGCAGACCGCGATCCCACTCGGTGTCTTCAACAATTTATGAAGACCACAGACCTGAGTTATTAGTCTGCCGCTGAAGGACGTCTTGAATAGCTTCAGTGTGACCACAGTGAAGTGGAACATTTGTAAGAGATTGAGCAGCCCTCTCTCTCTCTGCATGCGTTTTTTTTTCTTCGTATTTTTAAGAACATTCAGGATTTCTCAGAGAGGCTTCAATTACAAAGCGGTCATGCTGTCATATACCGCACTTTAAGGAAGAGAGATTGCACCACTGTTTTTACAGACCGCTTTAATGTTCCCCCCATCTTTTGCTGTTAATGAGATGTCTCATCCATATTAATCCAGATTATTTCCGGAACCTTGAGAGCCTGTTTACTCTTTGCTGGTTCAAAGTGAAAATGGAATAGGAAGGCAGTGCTGGGGAGTTAAAAAAAGGAAACAACATGAATAAATTGTTTTGTGACTGAAGTGAGGCTTGGTTTGAAGCACTTCTTACTAAGAAACGCACTGATGATTAAGTGGGAAGTCTTGACACTGTCACCACTGTGTCCACCAGTGAGTTTGGAGGTATTTGTCTCATTTGGCTTGTGTAATTGGATGATTCGTTTGTTGAATGCACAGGCTGACAGGATTCCGTTACCAGGCTACGGCCCAATGATGTGAAGAGCTTTAGAATTTGCATTAGTTAAACAGGCCAACTGTCATAATATATTGTTGGTTCGCAGAGAGAGTTGCTTGATCACAGCGTTTGCCATTGTGTGTCTCTTTTGCTCTTAATTAAAGCATTCTTGCCTCTTTCATTTTGTAAAAGAAATAAATGAAAGCTGTGGAGGCGAGAAAAGAAAAGATTTTGTGAGAACTGATAATATAAGTTATGTAACACTCTGGAGATCAGTACTGCACATGATGGCCTGGTTTAAAGGTGAAGTTCACCAACCCTGAGGGAGTTTTTCTACTCATGTGCTCAGTCGTGGATGGAAAATGAAAAATATAATCTATGGAATTAGTTAGTCCCGTGTTTAAATAAATTGCACGAGCTCATTGAATCTCTGGCTTTTTATTTATTAATTTTTTCCCCCTCTCATTCAAGCCTGAAGGCTAAAATCCACTGGGCTGAGCTTCGCATTACACCAGTGGACTCTCATTATGCCACTGGAATCTCATAGGCCCGGCTTAAATCATAAACCTTAACTATAAACCTTACACCATGCCAATGCTTAATCTCATCCATATGTCAGCTCATTTATAAGCGGATAAATCAGAGCAGGATAAGTATCTGCTCCCCAGATTAATAGACCTTGGTGAGGAATAAAAGTGGATTAGAAAATGTTTTAGGGCCACATTGAGAGACCCGCAATCCTCCACTCCATATATTTTCTCTGCAGGGAAAAGCTTGGTTAACTTCAATTTTTAAAGACGGAATAAATAAATTAATTCATTGAAGAATTACATAGAAACCTGCTGATTTTTACATTTTGTTTTTATTTGACCTGTTATTGTTTACTAATTCTTTCATTATTTACGTCCTTATGTCATTCCAAACCTGTGGTATTATTATTATTATTATTATTATTATTTTATCTCACAAAAGGTCTGTTCTCGGTCTAATCTTCTCTGTTCATGGAATAGAAATGAAAGTTTGCTGAAAATGTCATCCAAAATGTAGATGAGTTTTTTTTCCTTATTGGGATAGATTTGGAGAAATTTAACATTACAGCACTTACTCTCCAACGGATCCTCTGCAGTGAATGGGTGCCGTCAGAATGAGAGTTGAAACAGCTGATAAAAACATCACAAAAATGAATAATCCATCAATTAATTAAGTGAAAAACTGTGTGCGTGTAAGAAACAAATTCATTATTAAGACGGTTTTAGCTTTAAACTGTTGCTTCCCGTCCTGTATAATTTTGCTTTCTTCAAAGAAAAAGTCATCTCAGCTGAATCAGGAGAGAAATATGCACAGATGAAGCACTGTCTACAAGCAGAAACAATCCAAAAACACAATGACTTTTGAAGCGAAGGTTTAAAGTTAAAAATGTCTTGATGATGGATTTGTTTCTTACAGACTTGCAGCTTTTTACCTCACAAGATGTTAAATTGGTGGTCTGGAGTCATGTGGATTACTTGTGGATTATTGCAATGTTTTTTATCAGTTGTTTGGATTCTGGCGGAACCCATTCTACATGCTACATTTTGTGATGTTGTGTGAAAAATATGCTGCAGAACACAAGTCATATGAACTACTTTTGTGAAAGCTTGAGTTTAATTTCAATGTAACTGTATACAGAAAAGAGTGACCAGTTACATTTTATAAAAGATGCATTTTTGTGTTCTGTAGAAGTTTATTTTTGAGTGATTGAAATCATACATAATACATAAATAGTATTTACAAAAAATTAAAAATGAATATTATTGTCACACATAGCACATCATTAGAGATCAGCTCTATAGGGAATGTTTTAAAGCTTGATTCTACCCTTTGTTTGCATTTTTGCAGCTAAGAACACTCCTGCAGTGCCTCTGGTGGATCTGGGTGACTACAAATTATTAATGACTGAGTTGGCATTACAAACCTCTTAATGTGCAAATGTGCATGAAAAAACTTCAGTGCAACCTCACAGGGTTAGAATAAACAGACTCTGAGAGACAGATGGACATTAAAGACAGACAGAGTCTCTGACAGATGGAGGTAGAAAGCACAGTCACAATCACTTCCATGAGGTGGATGAGTTTTGAGTTTTTTGGGGGGGGGGGTTTGCAGAATGAACCTGAGAAAAAGGCATAAAAGAGAGGGTTTTTTTGTTTGTTTGTTTTTCTTATGCTATAGTTATTCATTCACTTTTAGTTTAGTGTGTTGCCCCAGAAAGAGCATATTAAAATCCTGACAAGCATAACTGAGTATGTTCACTTATGCATAGGCATACGTTTTATTTTGTGCAAAAGCAAGTTGTAATTTTTTGCTTATGTTGTGTGTATGTCTGATAAATCTCATATAGCTCAAGTGGGTCAATAAATGACATTATTAACTGATTGGATTATATGAAACAGTTTTGTTTTTCTTCTTCAGTAAACATTGTTAGTGCATTGTCAGTATCTCTTTTCATATTTTTGTCAATTATTGCTGATGCAATAATTAGTAAAAAATAATTGTCGACAAAATTTCTTTAAAAAAAGTTTTTTCTCCCACCTCATGATTTCCATCAATAATTTTCCATTCGCCCACAAACCCATAACTTTGCTTGAAAAACTTTTCTTTTACTTAAAATTTTTTTTACTAGAGAGGAACAAAATATTTATGTGCAAATGTGAAGTTTATCGGGGCAAGGCAAAAGTTTGCGAGCAGAAAAAAAGCATTGAAATAAATAATTTTTCCTGCAATCTAATCCCCCCCCCCATATCACAGGGAAATGTGCCTTTACGGGCTCTGTAGTAATGTGTGGCTAGGATAGCAATATAAATAATCTTTTGAACTTACAAGGTAAGAAGAAATTTCCCATATCTGTTGTTGTTGATGTCAAACTCTTGGTGCAAAGCAGTCTGTTGGAAGAAGCTCATCAAATTACAAAAATACCAGCATGGTTTGCATAACATACCCTCAAACGTTTAAAAAAACCTATGAGAGGTAAAACAAAATATTTAAAAAAAAACTTCATTAAATACAAGTTGGTACTCTCTTGGGTCACTACTGTACTACTTATGTCCTGAAGCAAAATTATTTACTAAATTTGTGTGTGTGGAATTATTTTTTGCAACAATGCACCATAAATGCCAGATCATGGCCTTGAGAGTTGGCTGAGGTTCTGGTGTGGGCAGGGTCAGAGCGGTGCAGACATTTCTCAACTTTTGGCCCTGACTATATAGATGGCCAGCGCATACATATTCTAAAGGTCTTGATGAGATGGAATCGATTTCTGTGGGTTATAGCAGAGCCTGGCAGCAGAGTTTTTGAATTCCAAATTGTGCTCCTATACAATAAGTGCAATTTGATAGCTGATAATTCAGTGTCTGCTCTTTATCAATATTGAACCAATGCAGATGAAATTATAGAAAGTTAAATTATAGGAAACTAAAGGATTACTTACAAATTGTAGACTGTTACTAATTACAGATTACATGATAAAATCTGTAGTTAGGTAATATAGGTTACGCATTTTAGGTAATGTATTCTGGCTACTTTTTACATTACTTTTCAACAAACTTGTTTTAAGCTTAATGATAAACTTACCATATTGATATAAAAAAGTTCATAATTAAATTTAAAAGATTCAGATCATCAAACAAATTTGAATATTACACAAAGATAATGCAAGTAAATACACAATGCAGTTTTTAAATTATGATTTCATTTATTAAGGGAAAAAAGCTGTCCAAACCTACACTCTTAAAAATAAAGGTGCTTCAAAAGGTTCTTCAAGTGATGCCATAGAAGAACCATTTTCGGTTCCACAAAGAACCATTCAGTCAAAGGTTCTTTAAAGAACCATCTCTTCCTTACCTTTTTATAATCTGAAGAACCATCTTTCACCACAAAGAACCTTTCGTGAAACAGAAAGGTTCTTCAGATGTTAAAGGTTCTTTGTGGAACCATTTAGACAAAAAGGTTCTTCTATGGCATCGTGAAGCACCTTTATTTTTAAGAGTGTACCTGGCCCTACGTGAAAAAAGTAATTGCCCCTCCTGTTAAATCATGAAAGAACTGTGATTAACCATATTATTTTAGAAAGCTGAGTTAAATTTCACTAGCCAAACCCAGGCCTGATTACTGCCAGACCTGTTGAATCAAGAAATCACTTAAATAGAACCTGTCTGACAAAGTAAAGCATGCTTAAAGAGCAACACCTCATGCCACGATCTAAAGAAATTCAAGAACAGATGAGAAACAAAATAGTTGACATGTATCAGTCTGGAAAGGGTTATAAAGCCATTTCCAAGGCTTTGGGACTCCAGCGAACCATGGTCAAGAGCCATTATCCACAAATGGAGAAAACTTGGAACAGTGGTGAACCTTCCCAGGAGTGGCCGACCTACTAAAATTACTCCAAGGACGCAATGACAACTCATCCAGGAGGTCATAAAAGAACCCAGAACAACATCTAAAGAACTACAGGCCTCACTTGCTTCAATTAAGGTCAGTGTTCATGATTCAACAATAAGAAAGAGACTGGGCAGAAACATCATCCATGGGAGAGTTCCAAGGCAAAAGCCACTGCTAACCAAAGCATGAATCCATATTCGGAAAGACACTGGAAACACAAAGATTGCTAACGGGTGGCTGTTACATTACAGTACATAAAATTTAACTTACCACATAGAGTAAGGAGAGATGACTGAGGACAATGGCGAATGGTTTGCAGATCCTCAGCACCACAGACAAACATCTAATCTTGTAAAATGTGTGGTAAGTACTACCGCTCCATAGAGTAACTCGCGCGATCGCGAATCTCGAAAGTGAAAGTAAAACTGAAAAGCGATCATGCATTCAAAAGCAGTTTCAATGCCAGGCATAATAGCGGCTCCCTGATGCCCGCAAATATATGCAATACAGTATAATTACCCAATGATATAACTGCGAGAGAAAGTATTGAAATATGTATTTTCCTATATACATATATGTATGTGTATGTATGTGTGTGTGTGTGTATATATATATATATATATATATATATATATATACGCACACAGTCATGGCCAAAAATATCGGCACCCTTGGTAAATATGATCAAAGGTGGCTGTGAAAATTAATCTGCATTGTTAATCCTTTTGATCTTTTATTAAAAAAAAAATTCACAAAAATCTAACCTTTCATTGGACAATAAGAATTTAAAATGGGGGGGAAATATCATTATGAAATAAATGTTTTTCTCAAATACACGTTGGACACAATTATTGGCACCCCTAGAAATTCTTATGAGTAAAATATCTCTGAAGTATATTCCCATTCATATTCACAATTTTGAGCACTCCAGGGTGATTATGAACATGAAATTATCCAGCCATGGCTTCCTGTTTCACAGAAATATAAATAGGAGGGAAAACAAAGCCCAAATTCCCTTAATCATCCATCACAATGAGAAAAAGCAAAGAATATATTTCTGATGTGCAGCAAAAGATAATTGAGCTTCACAAAATAGTGGCTTTAAAAAGGAAAAAGTACGTGACGTGGCCAAGTATGGTGACCCGTACTCAGAATTTGTGCTCTGCATTTAACCCATCCAAGTGCACACACACACACACAGCAGTGAGAAGTGAACACACACAAACACACTGTGAACACACACCCGGAGCAGTGGGCAGCCATTTATGCTGCGGCACCCGGGGAGCAGTTGGGGTTGATTGCCTTCAAAGGGGTCTCACCTCAGTCGTGGTATTGAGGGTGGAGAGAGCGCTGTACATTCACTCCCCCCACCTACAATCCCTGCCGGACCTGAGACGCGAACCCACGATCTTCGGGTTACAAGTCCGACTCTCTATCCATTAGGCCACGACTGCCCCCAAAAGGGCAAGAGCAGTGAAAATTCACATTTCCACCATCAGGGCAATAATTAAGATTTTCCAATCAACATAAAATATTACAAAACTGCCTGGAAGAGGATGTGTGTCTATATCGTCCAAATGCACGGTGAGGAGGAGAGTTTGAGTGGCTAAAGACTGTCCAAGGACCACAGCTGTAGAACTGCAGAAAATAATTGAGTCTCAGGGTCAAAAAAACCTTTTAAAAAAAAATTGTCAAACAGCACCTCCATCACTACATGTTGTTTGGGAGGGTTTCAAGAAAAATTCTCCTAGCTCATCCAAAAACAAACTCCAGCATATTCAGTTATCAGACATGACTAGAACTTCAAATGGGACTGGCTTCTATGGTCAGATGAAACTGAAAAATGAGCTTTTTAGCAGCAAACACTCAAGATGGGTTTGGTGAACACAGGGATCAAAAGTACCCCATGCTTACAATGAAATATACTGCTGTATTTTTGATGTTGTGGGCCTATATTTCTGCTGGAGGTCCTGGACATCTTGTTTAGACACATGGCAGCATGGATTCTATCAAATACCAACAGATAAAAAAAATCAATAAGTGACTGACTCTGTTAGAAATCTTATAATGGGCTATGTTTGGATCTTCCAACCGTACAATAACCCAAACACAAACCTCAAAAACAACACAAAAATGGGTCACTGAGCACAAAACCAAGCTTTTGCTATGGCCATTCCAGTCCTCTGACCTGAACTCTGTAGAAAATGAGCGAGGTGAACTGAAGAGAAGAAGCACCAACATGGAGCTGGGAATCTAAAGGGTCTGGAGTGATTCTGGATGAAGGAATGGTCTCCGATCTCTTGTCAGGAGTTCTCTAACCTCATCAGGCATTATAGGAGAAAATTTAGAGCTGTTAAACTGGCAAATGGAGGTTTCAAAAAGTATTGAATAAAAGGGTGCCGTTAATTATGGCCAATGTGTATTAGAGAAAAACATTTATTTCATAATATTTCCCCCCCATTTTAAATTCTTTATCCAATGAAAGGTTAGATTTTTGTGATTTTTATTTTTTATTTTTTATAAAAGATCAAAAGGATTAACAATGCAGATTAATTTTCACAGCCTTCTTTGATCATATTTACCAAGGGTGCCGATATTTTTGGCCATGACTTTATATATATATATATATATATATATATATATATATAGATAGATATGACATATGATTTTTTTTTTTCATTTACCTGTATGTTAATGCAATATTAACTTTAGATATTTCAACACAGAAACATTTGGGAATCCCTGTAATACATGACCAAACATTAATAAACATGAAAACAACAATGGCATTACATTTCCCAAAATCTTCCCGGTTTGAAATATTTTTGTTCAGACTTCTAGAATCAACAGTTACTGTAGGTCACTGTATATGAAGACAACATGGTGTTGCATAACTATGCATCACCAGTGTTTATTAACTTGCGTATTTGTTTCATACATGGTCTAATTGCTTGAGATGTGCTTTTCCCCCTGAAATTCAGAAGCATCATTTGCAAATTTATTTACATGACATTTCTGTATATAGTCAAAGCTAAATGGTATGACACAAGGTAAAATTTTTAGAAAGGAAAATTTAAAAGAGAAAAAAAGAATGAGGGAGATTCAATAAATTATGAATATTTTTTCTGCCATTGTGTGAAATATGTCCATAGAAAGGATACTGTAATTTGATTATGCGCTTTTTAAAATGTAATATACGTATTCTAATTACAACTTAATTTTTGGAATCAGTTACTACCCAGCACTATTTATAATACATAAAATGTACTACTATAACTATATACAAGTTTTGACAGTTTTTGAATTCCAAAATCACTCATATTCTATAGGTGATTACTATAAAATTATTAAAATACGTGACTATAGACATATGCATGATGTTTTCACAAATTCACATTTTTGCGATAATACTGTAGTATTGTTTTTAAAAACTTGCACTTTGAAACCCGTTTCCAAAGTTTGCGTTTTCAAGCCCCTAAAACGCCATCTGTTTTTGGTTGAAAATGGTGTTCTGTCAACACCCTTCTTTATTTGTGTGTTTTAAAAAGGTTGGCAGCAAGGTTTTTTAATTCCATATTGTGTCATACACGAATTTGATAGCTGATAATTCAGTGTCTGTTCTTTAGAATGGAATAATCCGGTCTGTGTCTGATCCTGGATTTGTCACCAAATTTGTTTTTCAGCCGAGCGAAATTACAACGATAGTAAACAGAGGAAAGGAAAGTAGATGGCTCATGGGCGGAAAAAGGGGACACTTCATAGAAAAAGAGAGCGAGCGAGATAAAGGGAAAGAATCGTGTTTGAAGTGAGAGACAAAGTGAGAGAATGATCGAGTGAAAGACAAGAGGACAAAGAGAGTTCAAGAGAGAGAGTGTGCTCTGATTGTGATGTCAGAGTGGATGGGGCATTCATCATCCTCTCTGTAGATTGGGGAGGGTGCCACAGAGGGACTGACAGCGCTGAGGCTTCTGTCAGAGTTATAGATAGAGCTGTAGGCCGCTGAGCTCCACACTAGAGCGGTGAACAACGCTCTCTCTGGGCCTCCTGAGGAACGCTAATTACTGGCATGTTAAATGACTCTATAGGCCAATTCACCTCTGCAGTAATGGATTGGGGTGGTGTTCTCGCGATTGAGACTCTTCCATCATTACTGAAGATCATGGAGGAAATTGCTTATTTGGTTCTGTGAAACTATAGTGTCATCTAAGGTTACAGGGAGGGCGTTGCTATATTTGATAATGCTAATGGGTACTAAGCTAAAATGAAATTCAACACATGCTTTCCTCTTGTTAGGTGAGATAACTAGATAAAACTGGAAAGTGGACAGGAACTTCTAAGGAAAATGCTCATTCTTCCTGTTGTATCCCGTGGAGGGGTGCTACTTTGAAACTGTGGCTTGTCAAGTAATATTAAATAGTTGAAAAACAATTTTATATAAAGCTATTAACAAAAAATGACAAAAATAATTAAGGGGCAATGTCTATTTGAGGAATTCATTTAATGAGAACTCTGTTTTTCTGGCACAAAAATAATGTAATGAATGAATGAATGCAATTAGTGACGCCATTAAATTTGAACCAGACAAAATGATAGAAAAATTAAATGATAGAAAACTAAAAGAAACTAAAATTATATAATAATATCTATAATAGCTAAAACAGATAATGGGTTGAATCACACAAAAACATATCACTCCAAAATAATTATATTTTTCATAAAGAAAATGAAGCCGCCTTCAGACCAAAAATATTTGTATTTTTTTTTTTGACTCGGTACAATCAAGCACATTTCCCCCAAAATTTCTTGTTACCGCAATGTTTGTGTGTGTGTAGTGTAATCGGGCATAATATTTTCCCCCATTTATTGTCTTAAAGGAATAGTCCATCCAAAAATGAAAATGGAGTGGTGTGGATTATTGTGATGTTTTTATCAGCTGGTTGGACTCTGATTCTGACGGCACCCATTCACTGCAGAGGATCCATTGATGAGCAAGTGATGTAATGCTATATTTCTCCAAATCTGAACACACACACACACACACACACATTTTTTTTTTTTGCATTCTAGTAATGCAGATGTTTGAATAAATAGGAGTTTATTTGTATTATAAGAATTTTGAATTTGTATGTATATACATATTTCCCTGTGGTTGTTTGAAATGCTTTGTGAGATGTTGTTGTTTTCTTTTTAATAAATATTTGACCACAAAAAAAAAAAGAATTTTGAATTCGAATAGTCCCTTAAATAAACCAAATTTTATTGAATTATTATTATTATTATTATTATTATTGTCATATTGGGGTGAAATACAACCTAGACAGATTTTGAGTGATTCATTTTGAGTGGTTAATCTGATTACTACAGTATGCATCTGCATTTCAGGGTTGATATGGCCTATCTGCCTATAGAAATTAGCAGCAGGTATTATGCATGCCCATAATGCAGTGAACATTAGCCGAATGGCATTGCTGAGTAAATGTAGTGTTATCCCCTGCACACTATCCTTCCTTTCCGTTAGACCTCCCGCTAATGATGCTTGCTGTTACGCCAACAGGATCCGGCTGTGCAGTGTTCAGTATTCAGTACCACTGGTGTTCTTGAGTGCACTTCAAGGAATGTCTAAGGAAGTTTTAATTGTGATACATGCATATATATATATATATATATATATATATATATACATAGTGCCATGTTGGTATTCAGGTCCTTTCAGGCATTAAATCACACTGTCTGTCATTTCTCCTATGCATGGTTTAACAGCCAAAACAGAGTGATGAGCTTCTGATTGGCCCTTATGCCTCGCGTTCATTTTAATGAAACTCACACCATTGTGCAGCCATGAGCAGTGGAGAGACATATTTCACCCTGACACATAGCACTCTGCTCTCACAATTCACTTATTTCTAACTGCTTTACACCAGACAGATGGGTACATAAATTTCCCCACGCAGCAAATATAAATACCAATAACAATAAATGCTGTTTTAAAAATGAAGGACTTCACGAGAACACGCATGACGTCACGTGGCTGGAGAGACAAGTACAAGATGTTGCTGTGTGTCGATTTCTGACTGACGCTGGTGCACTTTCAACATGCATTCATGGCGGATGTAAAATAATCAATATCTCAAAGATCTGAAACATCTCATCTTTCAGATTCGCTCATGGTAATGTTTGAAAACTTTCTTTTTGCTTTCCAGAGAAGAAATATAAACTCCAGTAGGATAAAACTGTCAAACAGGCCTTGCCAACTGTATATCCTTAAATAAAACCCATTTGCCAAACAAGGTAGTTTACTGCTGTGTGTGGGTTGTAATCTGTGGACCAGAAAACATGCCCGCCAAGTTGTTGCCTTTAATATTTCCAAGTAAAATAAAAAAAAAAATTACAACTCATGCCTTAACCTTGACAAGTAGCTTTAGAGTTTACATAAGCACCATATTAGAAACCATCTGCCTTTTCCTCCCTTTGCAAGATTTTTTTTTCTACCGCATCACTCACTTTTGCATCTGTAATGTGGTTCTCTCAGCTGTAAATTATGCAGTGCTTATTTATTTACCTGGAAACCAGTGTAAATGTAGGTCTGAAAACGATTCCGCCATCTTCATTCAGCCTATAGGAGAAAAGAAGGAAAGGAACAGTAATGGCAACTGGATTTAATCATTGAATATGTTTGTGTGTGAAGGTCAGATACTGGAATGAATGAATAAATTAATGAGAAGAAGAATAAAGAAGGTCACATATACGCTGGATGCTGAACATCATAATTCAAAGTATTCAAACTCATAATTATTGTTGGATATAATACAGATTCCTTGTGAATAATAAAAATAAACACCATTCAGTGGTTTCTATGGGCACAGAGACCATTGAGCGAACGGCTCAATTCATTGCTTGTTGTTCTTTATTGATGAACCAAACACTTTTGACCCTTATCAATCAGCTGTTTAATTTGATTTCATCAACCAAACTCATTAGACAATTGATTCCTAACCTTTAGCACAGTACCCCTGACTCTATTACTGGACAGCATGGAGACTGAAGAATAAGAACTCGTGTACATCTAGCCATTGAACATCTAATAAAGGATAGTTTGTTCAGAACAGCCGATATCTTATTTTCAATCTCGATTACACTATTGATTGGAAAAACCCCAGATCGCATATGCATTTATGCATCAATGACATAGTTAACCTTCTAATGGGAGCTGGATTGCAATATGTAAAGTGACAGGTTAGTGACACTTTCTCGCTGATAATAAAGTGTAGGCCTGTAAACATAATATGGATTTGGCTAATATGTCATTCAGAATAATAGTTTATCATTATGGGCACCTCCGTAGATCACTGCTAAATTGTTTAATTTTCAAACAAGTGCTGCATGAGGAATTTATTTATTTATTTTACTTTATTAGGCATTTATATTTTTATGTATTTATTTAATATTTATTTTAGAATAAATATAATAAAAAAATATTTATTTTAATGTTTATGCATTTATTAGATATTTATTGATAGGTATATATATATATATATATATATATATTCAAAATAATTGTTAATGTTTTTATGAATTAATTTATTATCCTGTTTAACTCATTGCAATGTATATTATGAAATAACAAAGGAACCTAAAATGGTATCTAAATTTACTTTTATTCAAGTCGAAAGAATATTTCATATTGCTTAATCAACCTAAATACATTAATTTTATACCAACAAAATTCATGAATTAAAATGAGTGAACTATTCAACATCGTGCCCAGTAAATGATTAAAATGCACCAAAAATGACAATTACTAGCGAAGCTGTACTGACAATACAATATGACATCCATTAACCTATATTATCACAGCCTTTTGCTTTACTAAACATCCTGTGCGTCATTCCCTCATCTACGCAGATCTTTCTGCAGAAGCTCTTTCTTGAAGGAGAGAAAGATGCTGTATTTTTTCGTGGTCGCTCATCTGAAGCGTCGTTTTCTATAATAAATGGCAATCTCAATGCATCATTTATTCTCTCATAGCCGGCTACGGACTATAGGAACAACACTAGGTGACTGTTAACGCCAGATGAGAGTTAGAATATCCGGACACAGTCTCTCACCGGCAAAACATCGACCGCCGATGCTCTGAAACTTTAGACAGAAACGATGGTTTGAACTGAGGCTTGGTTGACATCTCGAGACTCCTCAGAGCTTCAGTGAGAACGTGAACTCACCCTCGTGGATGTTTGACGGGATTCTTTGAAGATCGAGATCCTCTCGTGCCGAAGCTCATTTGAATCAACATCACGCGTCCATCAACATCATATAGGCTACGTTTGGGATTTTTGTCGCGGTCACTGAATTTCGCTCAAATACTCAAAGGATTTAATCGTCCACAAATGTCATATTGGACGAAGACCAATCGTTCTCTCGTAACTAACAGCGGGAAGGTAGGCTTGACCATCAATATGTTTTAGTTCTTATGTCGCCTTTTAATGGTCAAAACCGTATTTATGTCATAAAATGGTGCTGTTTAAGTTGTTAAAGAGTAATTCAAAACAATAATAAATGCAATTGTGTCACCAGTAAAAAAGCAAGGTTAAATTCTTAGATACCTCGTGCTGGAAGAAACTTGAAAAAGTGCCGGTTGAATTTGTTTGTTAGGGATAGGAATCTTAAGAAACTAAACGATTATGATTCCTGTGAACGACTGAGGTTCCATTAACGATTCTTTTAGTAGGCTACTTTTGTAGGCTAATTATTTTGCTGGGCTTATTGTATTCACTGCCTTTTAGTAGGCTAGTCTTTAGCCAAATGATGATATTTTCAGATTTAAACAGAATAGATATGTAAATCAGAATATATTTGCCACCGTACTTTTAAAAAGTACGTTTACGTTTCAATTTCTGATGACTTTTTAAATGCAATTCACTATACCATATGAATGACTAGTCCCTATAGTTGCATTGATTTATAACAAGCCTTAAGTAAAACATAGCACAATGACAGTTTTTGGCATATTTCAATTTATACAACACGACGTTTAATGGATTAAGTGAATCAGTACAGTAACAGTTCTCACTGATTCATAAGTATTTTTGAATCACTTAAAAGAACCGATTCATAAGAGTCGTTCGTTTAGTAATCTGACTGCATTGGGTGCACTGTTTTTGACTCACTAAAGAGAACCGGCTCATAAGAGTCACTCATTCGATTGGAAATAGGGCTGCAGTGTATGTGGGTTTTTTTTTTTTTGGGATTAACTCAAAAGAACCGGCTCATAAGATCCATTGCTTCAGGAATCGGCTTCACTTCTAAAGATTTGGTCAAATTTGGCGCTAGATATTAAAACAGGAAACGCTGGGAGAGTGTAAGTACAGTTGTGCTGTTAATTAAAGCATCTCCCACCAACTTTTGCATATTTTACTATGATACTGAGAAGAGATAACTGTAGCCTACTAACTTTCACAGAATACTAATGAGCTCGCCCTCGAACACTGACGGTCGCTGTCCATGGTAGCCTACATTAACCAGCCCAGTGGAGACAATGAAGCATTGTCTTCCACGCTAAACTCACTCAGTTTAAGCGAGGACAGTGAGGATATGACTGACACAGGTGAAGTTGCTCCTCACAGCAGACCTCTGAGGCTTTCCTCTCCTTCACCACCCTCCCCTAGAGCTTTACTCCTGTAGATGGCAGTGTAAATCAAATATTTACGCTCAATTTGACGAGTCGTTGTGATGAGTTCCTGTCAGGTCGCTTGTAAAGTAAACCATCATTGCGGAGTAATACGCAAAATTACTCTTTCTGGCACGAAGAGAACAGCAATCATGTAATTGTATCCTCCAGTAGCGCGGGATCGTTTCAGGTCATTCTCGAAGAAATTATTTATCTGTGAAACACTGTAAAAGCAAGCCACCCTTGAGCTAGATGCCTAGTTTTCCTTTGCACAGGCATGTTGATGTTTATTTATCCACTTCTATTAAATGAGTAATGAAAGTTGGAGTGAAAACCTATTCCTCTATTTGAGCACTGATTTTCCATCCATAGACTGTATTTCCATCCATAGAACGTCTCACCATAGAAGTCAAACGGATTGGATCTTGAATATTTTGAATAGATAGTGGGTAATAATACACACACACACACACACACACACATATATATATATATATATATTATACAGTATATTCCTGTAGTTCTAAAAGAAACTTAAAGGTCATGGGTTCAGCTCCCAGGAAATAAATACTGATAATGTAATGTATACTTTTGTATACCATTTATATTGATGTATACCTTCTTTATATCCTGTGTAGTATTTGGACATCTAGACATATTTTGTGCAATATAAATACTCTGAGCTGTGGTGTATTATAAAATATGCTAATGTATGATTATGTGCCTTTATATAAACTCTGTGTGTATACATATATACACAGTATATGCAATATATATGTTCATTGTGTGTGTGTGTATAATACACTAAATGTGTCTCAGATAGATATAAAGATAGTCTATCTATCTATCTATCTATCTATCTATCTATCTATCTATCTATCTATCTATCTCTATCTATCTATCTATAGGCCTATATATCTATATATAGATATTTAACACAATATACATTTGTACATTTGTGTATTATAAAACTAATACATAAGGCAAAAAGTATTTGGATGCATTCTTGGTGTCAGACAAAAGGACAGAAAACTCAAAAAAACACAAAATAAGAATTCTAATTTTCGGAAGAACTATTCCTATAATGTGATGAACAACTCCTTTGCTTATTCTGTTAGGACACCTGTGTGAACCCAGGGGTAACGGACTTCTGTAAAATTCACTAATGATCACCTTGGGCCGGTTTGTTAAAATTCAAAGTGCAAAAATGTCTCAGAAAAGTGAAGTTTGTTCTAAGAAAAAGTTATAGCACTGTTTTATTTGGTTCACTGTGTAATTTCTTCTGTTTAGAAAAGCGTTGTGTATTTGTTTGTCTGTGTTTGGTGCACTAGAGCTATATTAATATGGCCATGGTCCTGACCCCAGTGCCCTCTTCGCTTGAGGTTTCAGAGATCAAAGCCCGAGCAGCAGACAGCTTGTCCTCCACTTTTGACTAATAATGTCTGAGAGCACTTGTTTCATGCAGAACATCAGCATCATCAGATAAATGATCCCAGAGTGAACAGCTGGGCTGCCTTAATACCTATTAGCACTAGTCACTGGGTCAGCCCTTCTGGCCACAACTGTGTCCCAGTTGTCTTTTACGTTACAAGTAACTGAAAACACCAGCTCTAATAATAAGCACTGTTGGAAATGCCAACCATTCACTTTCAATTAGATTTATCATTGTGAAAAAAAACAAAAGTAATTCTATATATATTTGTTTGTCATTGTGAATAGAAATCAGTTGATTTATTCTTTTATCATTGTAATTAATTAACTAATTTATCATTGTGAGTAGAAAATAATCATAACCATGGTAAATAAATGCACTAATTCACATATAGTCTATACATGTGTGAATGTTTCATATAGTCTCTATATTATTATTATTATTATTATTATTTGCTGTCATATTAATAAATAATTCATGAATTGTGTATTGCCAGCAGTATTGCATTTTATAAATACAGTAGAGCTTTATATAACTTGTGAGAAAAGCCACAGATGGGAAGGAAGAAAGAAAAGGAGTTACAGAAATTAATGTGAGCGTTGTGATAATACAGTGATAAAATAAGCTTGTGTACTTGTTTTAGGTAGCAGGTGAAGGTCCATGCAGTGCATAGCGGACAAGCCGTACTAGGTGGTCATCGGATAAGAAGTGGCTCAATAGTGGACATGTCATGTATACAGTGCGTTCATAAAAACTGCTTCTCAGTGAATGCTGCTTGTCTCTCCATTAGGAGATGCTCTTGCAAGGCTGGATGTCTGTGTAGCGAGTTGCCCAAAGGCAAAGCACGCTAATCTAAACAGCAGCTTGTTTGTGTTGAAAAGGGTCACTGCTTCTCTTCTCAGTTAAACAACAATTACATTCCCCGTCCAGAACGCAGTATGCTGATTACAGCACAGCTGTTTCATACAGAGACACTTGTGATTGTTCATGTGTCTTAAAGGAGTAGTTTACCGTAACATGAACATTCCGTCATCATTTACTCACCCTCATGTCGTTCCAAACATTTATTATTATTTTTTTCTTCTGTTGAACACAAAGGATTATATTTTAAAGGGGTCATCAGATGCAAAATTCACTTTACAGGTTGTTTGAACATAAATGTGTGTTGGAAGTGTGTGTACACATCCATCCTATAATGATAAAAATCCACCTAGTGGTTTATTTTAAAATCCCCTCTCTCAAATCAGGCTGTTCTGAGATTCCTGTCAGAATGACGTAGTTCTGCGCAGGCCGCTCCCACGATAGTTGATGGACAAGGCCGACTTACCTTAGACCCGTCCTGAGTGAGCTGAGAGCTGTCTGCCATTGTGTCGACTCCGGTGCAGGGGAAGACTAGAACGTCTCCGATTAAGCGATTGAGGTGTTTTGTTGTTGGATGTAATAATGAAAATAGCAGTCGTCATTTACTCCCGACATCTGAGCCGCTGAAGACGCAGGGGATTAACGTTGCTTTCATTTTTGAAGGGAATGTGCCGATCCCGATCTGCCTAAATGCGTCTATGTCTTTGAAAATCGCCTTTCCTAATAACGTGCTAGTTAACCAGTTTCGCGGATGAAGTTTACAGTCTGCTCGTCACTCCACAGGAGAGAGGGGTGGGGTCAGCAGAGCATTTAAAGCATAAATTTATAAAGTACATAAATGTACATACAAATAAGAAAACTTGCACATAAACTACAATGGAAACACATTTACCAAATAAATTCCCAATGCGCTTCAAAAAATAATTTGAGTTTGTGTGATTGGATGGCGTAACTGGACTAACCAGCAGACCAATCACATTGCACAGCATTTAGAATGTTGTTTTGGTCATTCTGAAATGCTTGCTCCAAAATCTATTGTTAAAGTGGTTCGGTATAATTACATCCCAGAACTGTTTTACACGACTGCGTTTCCAAACAGCAGGGATACGATTCCGAAAGTAACATAACATGAGTGCCTTTATTGCGTTTCTACTGTGCAAGTAATTTATTATATACAAAAAAAATGTGTAAATTTTGTATTTAATTTCTACTGCACCAAATTACATTTTTCTTAGCGATATTTGGCATTTGGCGTCCGATTTGCAGAAAGTTACGATTCTCTTCGTCACTCTTCTGGATGAAAATGGTGTTTTATTTAGAAATGCAATATTCCAGTTCACAATATTCCAGTTAGATGCAATATTCCAGTTCACAGCTTTGGATGGAAACGTTGCTATTGACCTCCACTGAATGGGGAAAACCTGTTTGGTTATCAACATTCTATTAAATATCTTCTTTTATGTTCAACAGAAGAAAGAAACTCACACAGGTTTGGAGCAACTTGAAGGTGAGTAAGTGATGACAATTTTCATTTTCGGGTGATCTGTCACTTTAACTCGCACAAATCTCTTTCCTGTCTTTAAGAAGACCTCAGCAGAAGATCTGCGAGGGACATGGTAGGCGAACGTGTTTCTTAGAGACAAGGCTGGAGTGTGAATGTCATCTTTCCGGTCTCTCTTTCTCTCATAGTGGCATGAAAGTGTCCTGCCCACTCACCATGGCTGACTAATAGTGAGTGGCTGCCAGTCTGTTGGACAGGTTGTGGCCAGTCACTGAAACATTTAATAGCTCATATTCCTTTTCGCTGTGCCTGCCCACACAACACATGTTATAGAGCTCTCATCGGCACGACCGCTGGTAAATACAAGCGAGACGTAAACAAATGACCACGGATGACGCGCGTTAGGCTGCATTGATGCGTGATGGAATATGTGTGGTGCCTTGTATTTTGAGTATTGCTCCTTCGGCCGTTTTTGAGATAAGTGGTTTAGGAGTAAGTGCAGAAAGCACACAGGGGATGTTTAACATGGTCATCACAATTGATTTCTTCCAAGAAAAGAGCCATTTCTTGCTTTTATGTTTTGCTTTGGCTGCTCTTTCCCATGGTCCACTTGGGGTCAGTTGTCCAGGGGGGTAAATGGAGTGCAGTGGGCACAAAAACGTTGACAGGTTTAGATGTGACATTCATAAAATGGTAGTTTCTGAGTGAGTCTAGTGGGACTTCCCACTTCATCTTTCCTTTTTTGAAGCTAAAAAGATTACAATAAATTCAACGTTAATTTTGTTTTTGGTGAAATACCACGTTGGTTTATTTATTTATTTATTTATTATTATTAGTGCTATTATTATTATTATTATTATTATTATTATTGATGTTTACTGTATACTTCAAATATAATTGACAGATACTATGTAAACATAAAGGAGAATACAGATAATAATAATGATGATGATGATAATGTATTATTATTATTTAGTTGGGAAATTCTTTCCTTGTATTTTTTGAAGCTAAAAATATTTTTATTGGAGATCATACTACATTAATATGAATAATTTTGTGGTTTTTATGTATGCTTTGATTATAACTAATTATAATTAGATGATGATAATGATGATGGTGATTATTATTATTAACGTTTACTGTATACTTCAAGTGTAATTGATAGAAAAATAAAAATAAAGTAAAATAATAATAATAATAATAATAGTGTAGTTGTTGTTATTGTTATGATTATTTTCTTGTGAAATTCATCACTTGGTAATTGATTTGAATAATTGTGTGGTTTTTATGTATGCTTCAATTATATTTAAAGCATACACATGATTATGATTATTAAAGATGTATGCTTCAATTATAATTGGTCTGTAATGGCATAATAAAAAAGAAAATAATGTAAATGTTGTAGTAGTAGTAGTAGTAGTAGTAATAGTAATAATACATTTTATTTATTTATTTATAAAATTATTATTAGCATTATTGAAGGTATTATTGTTATTTATTTATTGTAAGTACATTTTCTAAATTAAACAAATATTTTATGAAGTCTTATATAACCCTTGAGCTCTTTATTTTTGTGAAAGTGTCTTCTTTAGGGACACTAATTTAATTGTTTCTTCCCGTAAATGGTTTAAATGAGATGAACGCCATCTATTTGCTGACAGATTTTTGGGTCCTCCACCATGAGGATGACATGGAGGCCAGCTGGAGCTCATTACAAGTTGCAGACAGGCTGGATAAACTCCTCGATCGCTTGTGGGAATCTAGTGCTCTCCAAGGATGGAGGGAATTTACATCTTTGTGCACTGTAATTGGTGTCGTGTCTCATTATAGTGGCTGTGCTGTTTGGATTTTTCATTGAGTTTCATTTACTATCCCTCCATAGGCTGAAGAACATTACAGGCGCATTAGTGTAGACACACACATGGTCCTCCTCCGTTACTCCTGGCATGAAACATAGCAATTAGCGCATTACTAAGTTCACCATCAGGAGGATTGAATGAGGTGAGAGAAGTGCCCCCACTGAGCTCTGACTGAATTATGTAACATTACTCTGATGACATTTGGCAATGGCATTTGGCAGCGGTGAGCAAACCCAACAGAAAAGTCTCATCTTCAGTTGAAATAGACACTTAATGTTGTATGCTGCATTGATAACGTTTAGATTATCACTTTGGAAATTAATAGCACGTCCCTGCTCAACAGAAGCACGCAGAGCATGTTTTCAGCTATAGTTTGTGCGCAATTGGTGCGGGATGACTTGCATACTGGAATTTAGTATTTAGGGTTAGGGGTTTGTTCAAATCCCAAAGCCTACGTGAAAGTATGAGAAATAGCAAAAGTGATGGTTGACTTGGCAAACACAGCTAATTACTATATTTATCAAGTGAGATGAAAAAGAACAGTTTTGGTTCCTGGGAGGGAAAAACGAAAGAAAATATTTTGCTAAAGTGATTATTGAGCTCCTGCCTAAATTATTAATTATATCCATCTGTACTGACATTTCAGCAGCGGTGTGGAGATCTGAAGAAAGATTTATTGAAAACATAATTTCTCCTTTGCAGTTACGCAGAAACATGCAATTTCTAGCAACCCTACATGACTGCTTAAGCACCGAGTAGAATGTCCTCTGAATACATAATTTGGCTCTGGTTTTCTTATAAAGAAAGAAGTTTGCTCCAGTTTGAATGTTTATGATTATAGTATATAAAAGTGTAGATTGGAATATCTGTTGTATTAACCAATTAATTTACAAGTAATTTATTTGCTTAAGAAAAATGCTAAAGAACTTATGTAACACAATCACAGTCATATTTAACTGTATTTTACTTGGTTCAAGAAAATATTTTCAAATTGCCCACTGACATAAACATAAGATTATATATTATATCATTATATATTTTTAATTTAGATTTTTAGATTGTGTATATATAGCATTTTATTTACTTTACATTAGTTTGTATTAGTTATATAAAATATTGAATGTATTTAAATTGTCTACTGACATAAACACAAGACAGAAAACTGAAAAATCTAATATATATATATATACTAATACAAACTAATATAAAGTAAATAAATGGCAAATAAATAAAATGTCAATAAAAACTTTGTAGTATTTCAAACTCTTTATAAAACCTCATATCAATCTATATAACCAAAAAAAAAAAAAAAAAAAATCCATTATAGAGAAAAGGGAATCTCAGAAAATGTCACAATTTTATAAAAAAATGTTAATTTCAAATGTTATCAGATCTAAATTATAGGATTGAGATTTAACTCATATTTGCTTCCAAGTGTTTGTGGGAACATTAGAGCATGTCATGCTTGAGTGTTTGATTTATTTGCTCTTCAAGGATGTTGACATTGATGCTGGTCTTTGGTGCCAAAAGGACAGTGACGGCCGAACGCTGCGTCCAGTGCTGTAGCAGAAAGTTGTCCTCCAGCTTCAGCCCCCTCCTCCTCCTCCTCCTCCTACTGTGTGTGTGTGTCAGTGTGTTTGTAAGCTGTTGGACTGTGACCGTATTGAAGGGACATTGAGAAATCTTGACCTTTCTGCCTTGAATCCCTGCATTCCGTCAAGCAGACTGGCTCTTAAAAGCAGGACCGGCCACTACACTATAGATTAAACACATGGCTCGAGAGTAATGTGTGCACGTATACATGGGTCGTAGATCTTTTCATTGGACCACTGTCAAGGTTACTTCTCGTCTTTAGCTGCTACAGCACTACAGACGTCACAAACCCTGTCCCATGACACCTATGCTGGGAGTCGGATCTTAAACACCACTGTAATTTTCTCATCACCATGTTCCTTTAGATTTTAATGAGTATTTCATTTTTGAATATAACTTTAAGGCGGTCAGAAAATGCTTTTTTTTTATAAATCTACTTATAATGTTAGTCTAGGTTTTTAACTTAAAGCATAATGTGGATTTGTGGGATTTCTGATTGTTTACATCTTCTTTGTAAAGTCTAAATTCAGTTGTGACAGGTTCTGCAATGAAATGTGTTGAACTGGTAAATTTGTCTTGAACTGATCAGGGACCTTGATATAAAAAACTTCAGCCACTTTTGCATTGCAGGACATACAAAGTTGCAGGTGCTACATATAGTTAGGAATTTCATGCAAGTTTCTGTTTATTTAATAGGCAACAACATGTAAATATATGCTGTCATTGGTTTCTATGCACACATATATCCATCGGTCTAATGCGTTTTTGTATAAGTTAAGAACGAGTCATTTTTGGAGTTTAATATATTAAATGATCTTTTTGGGCTGAGTAGGACGTTTCAAAATTGAAACTTGCAAAATATTAATATTGTACGTTGAACTAAAAAAAAATCAAATAACTTGTCTTCATATTATATTAGATTTATTTAATTTAAAAAAAGTAAATCTGATTTCTCATGTAATGGCTCCTTTATGATTATTATTGAGTAGAAATTACAAAAAAAAAAAAAAAAGATGCAGGTTCAGGATGCAATCTATACTTCTATATCTTGAGCAGGTTCCAGGGATACTTGAACAGATGTTTACATTTTATGTATACATGTTAATAGAAAATATTACATTTAATGAATGCACTATAAATTACATGCTAAAATACACATTTATATCATGTGTAAATTAGTAATATATGTGCCTGCTTATTTTATGACTTTAATAATATTACATAATATTAATTATATAATATGTGTTATGAAATGTATTTATAATATCTTAATTTTTTATTTTTTATTTAAAAATTAGATTTCTCATTATGTGTCTCCTATGTTTATTATTAATTAGAAAGCACAAAAGAATCCTGGTGTATAGACAGCAGATTAAAATACAAAACGATTAACAAGTGTAGCCAAAAGTATGGACACTCTCTTGTAATTGGCTTAGCCTTTTAATTCAGAAAATTCTTTATGCTAGAAATGGTGTCCTTCCAGCTATTTGAGGAAGGCATTTATCTATTTCATCATGCCAATACCCCTCTGCGCAAAGCTAAGTCCATAAAGTGATGCTTTACTGAGTCTAGTGTGGAAGAACTTGACTGATCTACTCAAAGTCCAGACCTGAACTCCACAGAGCACCTTAAGATAAATGGGAACAATGAGACCAAATTCAGGGTTCAGTATTTAGTGGGAAGCTTTCTCAGAGGTGTGGAAATTTTCAGAGAGAAGAAACTCTTTTTAATGCCCATAGTTTGAAATGAAATGCTCAACAAGCACGTACAAGAGCGCTCGGGTGTCCACGTACAGTACTTACGGTGTCTAAACTCTCTAATCTTATGATAAATGTACAGACCTAATTTCTCTCTAATATAAAGCAACTAATGGTGCAGGAATAGGTAATGAAGAATATTATCATGTAGCTTAGCTTTTTAGCGTCCCCTTTTTGTATAATGAGCACTAATGGGCTTAGACTAAGAGTTCAGAGTTATCAGTCCAGTTAAGGAATGAGCTCACTGCAGGAAATGCAATTATTTTAATTGTTTACTTTCTAACCTCCTTTCCTAAGCAAAAAGCCAAAGTAGCAAGCATTAATCTGCTCTTCCACCTGCAGCCTACATGTGTTCCTTTTCATTGTTTTACTTGCCTTTTTATTCTCTTTTCTCTAACTTTCTCCTGTGCTGGTCGTGTCAGTATCGTTTTTCTCTGAGGCTATGTTTAGAATAGCAACTTTCACACTCTTCGGTACTATTTCTGAAGTATGTACTGTGGATGGCAACATAGTGTTATGACACAATGATAAATTGTCAATATGGAACTATGAATAATACACCATCTGTCTGAGTCAACATGACATCAAAATAGACCATAATTACTTCATTTAAAGGGGTTAAAAATAATAATAATAATAAAAAATGATCATAATTTACTCATCCTCATGTCCATGTGCACATATGACTTTCTTTTATTTGTGAACCATAAAAGAAGATATGTTTAGGGCTATTTCAATTGTTTTTGTTCATATAATAAAAGTGAATGTAGCATAAAACAATACCGGACTTTCATTGTATGGACAAAACAATATCAAAATATCTTCTTTTGTGTTCCACAGAAGAAAGACACAAAGATTGTATTGTATTGTATTTTATTTTATTTTATTTTATTTTATTTTATTTTATTTCATTTCATTTTATTTTTTTTCTCAGAAATAAAAAGTATGGAAGTGTAATGTTGCAAAAGTTTTATGCTGAAATGTTGTATATGCAGTTATCGTTATATATGGAATTACCTTTTTTATTTAAACTCTGAGATGAGAATTAAGTGTGTGTGTGTGTGTGTATATATATATATATATATATATATATATATATGTATTATACAGGTGCATCTAAACAAAAAGTTAATTTTTTTGTAACTTGTTTCAAAAAGTGAAACTTTCATATATTCTTGATTCATTACATGTCAAGTAAAACATTTAAAAAGTTTTTTTTGTTTTAATTTTGATAATTAGAGCTTGCAGCTCATGAAAGTCAAAAATCCAGTATTAGAATATTTCCTAAGATCAATCAAAAAAAAGATTTGCAAAACAGAAAAGTTCTTTAAAGTATGTTCATTTATGCACTCAATACTTGGTCGGGGCTCCTTTAGCACAAACTCCAGCATCACTCCAGCATCAGTGAGGTGTGGCATGGAAGTGATCAGCCTGTGGCACTGTTGAGCCTTCAGCTCGTCTGGATTGTTGAATCGACTATTTCTCATCTTTCTCTTGAAAATATCCCATAGATTCCATATGGGGTTCAGGTCAGGCATGTTGGCCGGCCAATCAAGCACAGTAATATCATGGTC